>JAHWFP010054693.1:0-37391 GCA_023313725.1 Lithobius niger | reverse complement strand
ATTGTAAAGATCAGTGGACCGTCTGAGCCGTCTTACAACCAAATTGACAGTCCCCTACATGCAAACTTGACCATAAGACTTGAATCGATGTAGAACCGCACAAAACGAATCGGACAGAGGGCTTACATCATCTGTAGAGATCAGCGGTGTGACACGTGAGAGGGAAGTTTGAATTTGGGTAAACCGACAGCAACATCATGTAGGTTAGGCCATCTTTTTTGAACAACAAGCAAACTTCCGATTTGTATTGCCAAAAGGGAGGCCTTCCCAGTGTTGGATGACAGTCTCTTATCCAAGCCATCTGTTCATGCTTCAACCTTTCCTTCACATTTTCAGTCCTGCCAGGAAGCGACGATATAAATACAGACAAATGATGCATTTAGATAATTCTGGATTAAACAGAGGAGGAGTACACGAGGTATACTGTTTATGGGATTGCTGTGTGGTTTATAATAAATGAATTCGTACATTACTGATGACTGTAATTCAGGCTGTCATTAACACTGATAAAAAAAAAACTGTATACTTGCCTCTATTCCGTAGTTGGAGAGAATGCTTTTGAACTATAAAAAAAAATATTGCATTTTTTATGGTAAAATAAAAAATAAAAATAAACTTGGGCCATGCAAAATAATAATAAAAGAATGTTTCTCGGGCACAAACATCTGAAAAATCAATAAGGGATAAAGTTTCATTCAATATTATTTTACCAAATAGATCCACAAATTTCAAGTTTTTGCTAAATAACTTCTCAATGCTTTAACCCATTGTTTTAGCTTTTGCATCAACAGAAAGGTCTCGTTGCGGAGATTAAAATGTTGTATTGGAATTTCAAAATGAGTCAAAAATTGAGGAAATGGTGAAAATTTTGCCAAAATATGGAAGAAATCCTGAAAATCAAGATGATGTCCAGCTTTTTAGATAATATGGCGAACCTGACACTTTTTTTTTTATTATGTAGCATGGCCTTAACAAAAAATAACTAAATTCAGTACTAAACCTGTAAGAATGTGTCTGGTCTTGGAAGAACGGCTGCAAATGCTGAGGCAGCTTGACGCACGTCAGAATTTTCGTCAGTAAGCAACATTATTGCTGCATCAAAAATGCTGCGAAAACCCAGTTTAAAAAAAGTATATAATGTAAAGTTCTGCCGTAGTCATTTCAAGTTTCTACATAAATCACACACCAAGCTGTTCTGAAGACTCACTTTAAAATAATATCTTCGATGTTGGTGGCCATAGTATCATTAGCTAATGCATTCAGTAATAAGGGATTGGCTACTGCAAAGGATTGGGCTGCTTTTAGTTTAAGATCTTCGGCTTGCAACGGATGACTATGAAGAAGTAACTGATTGCACCATACTTGAAGAATATGCACCATGACAGTGTCAATACTGCAATATAGTAAAGGCCAACCTAATTACATTAATAATTCTGGTCACCACAAATCATTAGAGATGTGCAAGTTCAACTTTTTCTCTTAAATAGAATTAAATAGCACAGTGCAGTGATTGGCAGATTTACAGATCAGTGTTTTAAGTAAAAATACGACAATGTTGAACTGCTTGTTAATGCCAAATTAATAACGGACATCACATTTATTTAACTGCAAATAAGTTCAGTGGGCACTGGTTTTAAATTATGTCCAAGTCTTAAAAACCTTCAATGTTCAACATTTTGCCTTATAACTTCTGACAAAAGCGAATTAGCAGTCCTGAATTTAGACCGTCAGTAAGGTGGTAAAAAAAACAAAAGCATTTAATTTACCATTCCCAGTCTGAATTGGAAAATTTGTATTTTCACCACAAAACCAGTGTAAAATTGTCAACAGAAAATTTGCCACAACGTTGAGTGTTGTAAGTGATTTTGAAGTTGAGTAAATTTTCAGTTTTCATGTATCCCTAGGATATGCCTAACTAATTAAAATTTTGAATTATTGTCTACATTAAGACAAAAATTTCCGACAGTTAAAAATCTTTGCTTCTATCACACCAACGTACCCAACGCTAGCCGATTCTAGGCACCTAAAGTGCAGTGCTAGTGCAGATCGGAGGCCATTTTATTGTCCAGGCATGGACAGTAGCAACAATGACAGGTTGCAGGGTTGGTAATTGTGTAGGTATTCTAAGGATAAAAACAGATTTACCAATTCGGGCTGGGGAATGGTAAATGCCGTGTTTTTATCCCAGAATATCGTCCTCAAAATTTTGTATAGTTGAGACTTCGACAAATTGGATGGTGGACAGTTGCCATCTTAGCATCCTAGGTTAGTTGGTGATTTCTTGTGGTAGCCTTGGGTCTTATGGTGTACGGAGAGTGGTTCAAGGGAAGACAAAGCAGCTGCTTGGGAGGACGTGCCTCGAAGGTTGTGTGAAGTGAAGGTGGTCTTACATTGTCACGAAGCAGCCTGAAAAATTTCTTCAAGTGGAACTTGGCTGTAGGTAGCCCAAAGGCAGAGAGGACTAGAATCTCATGGGTGGTCTTATTGACATTGTCAGATGTGGTGGATTCATCCATGCATTCATAGGTAAAACCAATTACAGAACAGATCCAGGAAGCAATAGTCCATTGGGCCTTTTCTCCATTTTGGCTTTCTCGTTGCATTGAGGTAGAATCTCAGCACTCTAACAGGGCATTGCAGTATCTCTTCATCATCTCCGGCAAGAGGATACAGTGCTGGAACCGTGAAGGACTTTGATGCTTCCGTGGATGCTTAGGTCTTTGTTTTGAAGGAAATTCGGCGCAGAAGTCTACTGAGCTGTAGTTAGGGCCGAATCGCAGATAAGCCTCATCCATGTTGAAGGCTTGATACTCACTACTGTGTGTCCCAGAAGCCAAGCCGTGCAGGAAGACAGTCTTGCGGGTCAGGAATGGCTAATGAAACTTGTCCCAGTGGCTCGTAGGGTTCCGTGAGGAGGCTTGTTATTATTGTACACTAAGGGGTGATGCCATTGTGGAAATAACTTCCTCGTGATTGGTCTTTCACGCCGAAGGCTTTGATAAGGCTGTTATTCTGAAGTCTTCAACAACAGAGGTGTATCCCGCTACTTTACGTACTGAATTTATGGCTGAACAAAGACTTTGATTGCAGACATATTCTTACCAGAAGAAAAGAGTTGAGCTAGAGTTGGCGCCAGGGGATTAGTTTGATTTCCATTGCACTGACGATGCCACCGAAGCCACGTGCCTTCATAGATCTTACATGTTGATCCTCGGAGACAGCAGACAATGCGGTTGGTAACATGCTCGTCAAGGCTGTCCACCTGGAGAGGCTGGAAGATAGTACCGAGGCATAAAGTTTTAGGACTGGTAGAGCTAGGCGGACTATCCTTCCTTTCTTCTGGATGAGAAGATCTCCCACCATGGTGTATAGGAATTTGCAACATTTTCTTTACGGTACTGGAGCTAGGCTACCTCCAAGCAACAAAACGCGGATTTTTAAATCGAAACTGCCAACCCTTAACTTGGTGAGGCAAGGTGGGCAGGAGAAAGTGAATTTTTACACTAAAATCGTTGAAATATTAGAAAATCGTCGAAAACCCAAGTGGTCTTACTGAAGGCCTGAAATCTTCAATTTCGAATTTATTTATTTTTTAATAAATACCAAAATGTAAACAGTGCTGCTGCGAAAAATTGTAACGCACATCGTTGTAGTTCGGCATAAAGCCACGTAGATTATGTTACCTACACGTTTCATAATTGTTTAAAGTCCTCTCACAAACAATAGGGGTACTTCACACAGCATAATAATCGATTTTATTGATGTCTGAAACTGTTTATAACTTGCAACAACTCACGTGTACGACGCAGGTTTGTTAGCGCTAATGTCGCTGTTTTCACTTATTATTTTTTTCAAAGTCTGTCTTAAATCTTTGTAAAAGATGCTTAGCCTTTGATCTTAATAATGTTCAGATTCCAAATATATTTACCTTTCTTTGTTGCCAAAACATCTTAACCTGATAATTTAGCATTACATTCCTCGAATGTGATGTTCCCCTGGAGGTTTCTTCCGGTGCGCAGGCACCTGCTTGCATATCCCTACTGCTCATGTGCGTGGCAGTACTCCCTTATAAAAGCGAGAGCGCAGACGCTTTCTGCATTCATTTTCCTCCACGCGACCTCGCGCCGCAGTTCCCCTGTCTTTCACATGGAAAACTGGATTCTACCCGACGATGGCTGCCGCTTCCGAAGCTCCCGCTTCGCTCGCCGCTCCCTCTCATGCTCTCTCTCGCTCACAAGCTACTGCTTTCACCCTCGGCGACCGCTGGATCTCCGCCCTCGACCTCGCCGCCGTTGGCCCGATCCCTGCTGAAGCACCACTTTCAAGCGTCAATGTGTTTACGGACTCTCCCTTGCAGCCCGGCCAGCGCACCCCGCCAGCCGAGCCGTTGGACCTTACGGCCCTACAAGAGGACTTTCAACGGGCAAAAGACATCTATCGGGAAGCCAAGAAATCCCTTCGACTTGCGACGGCTGCTTCCCGCTCGCCGGCCCGTAATTCTCCCTTGAACTTATCATGCAACTCATCCCGAATAGGTAGAAGTGTCTCTCGCAGCGAAGTCCTGAACATTATCAAGGAGACGGTCCGTGTAATGCAAGACAATCCCGTGCTGCCTCCCTCTTGCAGGTCCTCCGTTCGTCACGCTCGTACGTAAGCCTGGATAACCTCTGCCTCCAGCCGCGACTCCCGCAAACGGGACTCGCCGTCTCCCGCGGGCGCCCCCAAAAAACGTAGGCTGTCTTCTCCTTCTCGCCCGCAAGCTCCGCCTGCTGCCGCCTCCACGGCTAATGCTGATGCTCTGCTGCCGGCCGCTCCACTCTCGTCCGGCAAGAGGATCCACTTCCCGGACGACGCCGCCGACGACCTGACTTTCTCCCTGGCTTCACTTTTAAAGACGGTCAAAGAAACTATTCCCGACTGTTTTCTTTTCAAACCGTCGCAGTCAACCGACGCTCCCGTGATTAACCGTGGACTTAAAACTGGCTTCGCCCTTAGGGACAAAAGACTCAAAACCCCGCAACCTTCTCGGACAATCCACCACGCTGCTAACATGCCTCCTCCGCAATGAAGGCTCCCTGCTCGGTAAAGGCGACCCCCTCGTTCTCGACAAAGAACCACCGTCACCTCGACCAGGACGTGAAAGCAATTTTTTTCGCCAGTTAGGCGATGGCGCCACTAACCCAAATAACTTCGCAACCTACCCCGAGTGTGAATTCTTATGCGGCGAAGTAAAGATGGATTTCGGCACCGCTTTATCGATCCCCAAGAAAGCTGACATCCCAACTTTCGTCCTGTACGAAAACGACAAGTGCTTACGGCTAAGTCTCCGTGCCGCATCTCAAGCCGACGTTCTCAACACAGCTGTGAACGCCTTGTGCGAGAAATTATCCCCGGACGCAAGTCCCGAAGAACTACGCAATCTTTCTTCCCTAATCACGCAGCTCTTTCAAAAGGCAAGCTTCGCCACATATCCATTAACTGGGCCACCAGAGCTCTATTTAACAACACCTTACTCCTTCGGGACATTGCTCTTTCATCCGCCGCCAACCTGAACGTCTCCACGATGCACCGTCTCGGGAATCAGCCCATCCACGAGTCAGACATGCTCTTCCATGGGTTAATCCCAATTCTCGCCCCTCACTTAGACATTTCTAGAAAACCAAAACCACTAAAACAAATCTCTAACTTTCACCCGGCTCTGAAGAACAAACAGCCCATTCCTCGCCTCCCCGCAGATAATTGGAATAGGTCTACGACTCCCGCTCCATCGCCTCGCTCCAACGACTTTCGTCCGAAAAACACGCAGCCCTTTCGGCGGACCAGCCTCGCTCTCACCCCGGCCAGCGCAACCAGAAGCGAGCCGCTACTCCAGACCGACGAAGGCGCCACTCGTCGCCAGGGGGCAGAAGCGTCTTTCGGAAAAAACAACAATGACGTCTTTCACCCGTCCTGCTTTTCAGTCGGCGCAAGACTACGCAGATTCCTCCCAACTTGGCTACAATTGACATCAAACACAGAAGTCCTTTCTATTATCAAACACGGTTTTCATTCGGAATTTCTTTCAAGACCCCCGTTCCTGCCGACACCGCCATGGGATTTCTCTCCACCAGTAACCCCACTACTTTCCTTCGAAATTTCAGAACTCCTTCGGAAAGACGCAATACGGGTATGCAGTAAGCCATGCCCGGGCTTTTACAGTTCCATTTTCACCCGACCGAAAAAGTCAGGAGGCTCCCGTCTAATTTTCAACATGAAACCTCTCAACAAATACATTCTAAACAACCACTTCAAGATGGAAACTCTCGAATCAATTTGTCTTTCTTTCAAAGAAAACGACTGGACAGTCTCGATCGACCTGGAAGATGCTTACCTCCATGTCCCACTCCACCCGGCCATCACGCACCTTTTTCGGTTCATCTACAACCAAAAGGTTTACAAATTTCGCTGTTTTCCCTTCGGACTGAACGCAGCCCCCAGAATTTTCACAACGGTTCTCAAACCAATTTTAGCAAGCCTACACCAAAACGAAATTCAGGCCAACGCCTACCTGGATGACTGGGCCCTCAACAACCCGGACCCTCTCATACTGGAACGAAACAAGGACAAGACAATTTCCCTCTTAAACCGACTGGACTTCGGAATAAACTACTCAAAATCTCGCCTAATACCAGCACAAGTCTTCACCTTTCTCGGAGCCTCCTTCGACCTCCGCACAACAAGGATTGCCCCGTCCCCGGAACGGATAGAAGACCTCCTTCTCCACACCCGTCTTTTTCGGTCAAAAACAACCTTTTCCCCTCGGCAACTAAACTCCCTCATCGGGACGATGGATGCAATGGCGAACCTCGTCCCCTACGGCCGATGGATGGTAAGACCGCTTCACCACCACCGCATAGACAACCCTGCAATCAATCAGGACCGCCCGGACGAACAAATACCTTTCACTCCCGACTTTCCTCTGGACTCCCTCCTTTGGTGGTCAGACATCATTAACCTCACGCAGACACAACCTCTTCACGAACCACATCCCGATCTGCTCATCTTTACGGACGCCTCGACAACCGGCTGGGGTGTTCATCTCGGAACTAGAGAAACTTCGGGTCTTTGGCCCCCAACCTGCAGGGAGCACGTCAACTCCCTCGAGCTTCGAGCAATTCTTCTCGCCCTGCTCCATTTTTTTCCGAAATTAAGAAACAAGACAATACGAGTCCAGTCCGACAACACGACTGCCCTAGCCTACATAAGGAAAGAAGGGGGAACGAAATCCAGATCTCTTCACAGGCTAACGTCAGAAATCTTCAACCTCTGCATCCCACACAACATCACTCTCCTCCCTCTCCACATCCCAGGCAACAGGAATGTGATTGCCGACTCTCTGTCGTGCCAGAAACCACCGACGGGCGAATGGTGCATTAAGATATCCATTTGCGAATCTCTCTTCACCATTTGGGGCACTCCTATGATAGACCTGTTCGCCACGAGGCACAATGCCAGACTTCCCCTCTACATAAGCCCGATTCCGGACGAAACAGCAGTGGCAGTAGACGCCTTGACGTTTCCATGGCAAAACCTGTTCGCCTACCTCTTCCCCCCCCTTCAAGCTACTTCCACAAGTTCTTCTAAAGATCCAAGAAAGCCAGAGCTTGTTCCTACTCATAGCCCCACTCTGGCCTTCGGCAGCATGGTTCCCGCTTCTTCTGGATCAACTAGTCGACACTCCCAGAAGTTTACCCCCTCAACCAGATCTTCTGTCCGAACAGAAAAGAACAAAGCTACACCCGAATATGCCAAACCTCAACCTACACGGGTGGCTACTATCATCAAACTCCTCAAAAAGGCTGGAATTCATCGAGAAGAGGCCGAACGCATCGCCTCAAAGGCAACCAGGGATTCCACTAACCAGATGTACGACAGCCACTGGTCTAAATGGATTCGTTGGTGTATCACAAAACAAGCTAATCCTATCAACCCACCTCTCCCCTCCCTTCTAAACTTCTTCAGAGACTTGTTCAACATTGACAAACTCAAAGGCTCCACAATCCTGGTATATCGATCTGCCCTAAACACCGTCTTCAAAGCCGCTAATAGCACGAACCTACTAGAAGACTACCAGATCTCGGCGCTTCTACGTTCTTACGAAAATGAAAGATCCACCACCACATACTCTAGTACTCCAGTCCCTACTGAGTGAACCATATGAAACCCTTAAGGATACATCCCTTTACCTCATGACTCCTCGCAAAACTGTTTTTCTCGTCACTCTTGCAGCCAGCCTACGGTGTTCCGAAATCCAAGCCCTCTCAGTGAACCCAGAACACTGTATCTTCGGCCCGAACTTCTCTTCTGTTACTCTATACCCAAGATCAACATTCAGATAGAAAACACTAAAGCCCTCGGAACCACCAAAACCAATCACTTTCCCTGCCCTATCTACCTTAGTTGGTAACGAACCAGAACGCCTCCGTTGCCCAGTCTGAGCCTTGCGCTTCTACCTAGCCCGGACTCGCCATGACGACATCCGCCGAGGAAGAAACCAACTCTTTCTCCCAATTGATCCTCAAACGGGCGAAACATCAGCTGCCATGATATCAAGATGGATTAAGAAAACAATCGAAGCAGCCTACAACAAAACTCCAAAAGAGAGCATGAGAGTGACGGCTTACGAAGTGAGACTATCTCCACATCATGGGCCCACCACAACACCATTCCAATAGAAGAAATCCTAGCAGCAGCGTCTTGGCACCATCAATCGACTTTCACCTCCCACTACCTCAGGGATATGTCAAGAGAAGAATCAGGTCTACACCGGCTGGGACCAATCGTCGCAGCCAGAACTGTAGTCAACCCCCCATTTAGCACTCGGAACACAGAAGCAAGCCATCCTTGAAGGAAGCACGCCGCTCAGATAAAGCAAAACCTCACCTAGAAGGAAGTTAGCCACCCAGATGGAAGCAAGCCATCCAGAACGAAGCAAGACCCATACAACGGCCCTTTTCAGGGCCACCAATACCTACGAAACAGATCCAAGTTCCTGTTTTCACCTGTTCTGAATAAAGTGCTAATTTTTCTCTTCCAGGAAAAAATTATTGGGGGAAACGCCTGCTTGCATCCCAGGGCGCACGTCAGGACGGTACCCGTCACCAAACTTTGACGAGGTCTACTGATAATGCTAAATTATCAGGTTAAGATGTTTTGGCAACAAAGAAAAAACATTTTGCCGGCCCCCAGCCAGGCCGGCTAAAAATGTTTTTTTTTGTGCCTAAAACATACTTAACCTACTCCCGCCCTGCCTCCCCTCTCAAGTCACCGCCTGACACATTGAGAGAAAAATGAATGCCGAAAGCGTCCGCGCTCTCGCTTTTATAAGGGAGTACTGCAACGCACATGCGCAGTAGGGATATGCAAGCAGGCGCCTGCACACTGGAAGAAACCTCCAGGGGAACATCACATTCGAGAATGTAATGCTAAATTATCAGGTTAAGTATGTTTTAGGCACAAAGAAACCATTTTTAGCCGGCCTGGCTGGGGACCGGTAAAATGTTCTTTTTAAATTTGGTTGGGTAGTTTTAAAACTAAGAGGCAAAACGTGTCCGCTACCTCGGCTCAATGCTTTAGCGCCATGTTGGAATTTTACTTGCGTAAGTAAAACGGTCGGTTCGAGTGTCGTTGGCGCCGAATTTGGCTGACCAAACTCTCCACCAACCAGTGAATAGTGAATTGGATACTTGGAAATTTAGGCTCTAAACAAATCCTAAGGTGCCTTACATGTCTAGCATTCCTTGGGTCCGTGCAGAAGGCAATTTGGGGACGTTTCCGAAGTATAAAAACTCAAGCTTTAGAAAATATCGTTAGCATAGCTCGACCTCCCAGCCACCCATCGCCACGTTCTCCGGGAGAGCGATGTTCTTCTGCCGCTGCAAATTGCGCCAAACGGGGCAAAGGTCGACGACATATAAGTTAACTTAGTTATACCTGAATTTCGTTTAGGCCATTTATTTGAAAACTTTAATGTAACTTAAACTTGATTATTGCGATCGGGGTAGGTTTTTGCAGGTGAAATATTTTTTGGGAATGATTTTATAAAAGTTTAATTTCATTCCCGTTTCAAGTTAAAACTTTCAAAAACGTGAATCTTTTCCAATGTAAAACCAAAGACTAGCATCTTAACCAGACAGCTAAAGGTTGCATGTGAATCGTCGTCAGTGACCTCATGTGAGTTTAATTTTTATTCAATATTACTTGCATTTTTGCGAAAGTGTACTTCTAGTTTAAAGTTGGTGAAATTTCTTGATCGTTGTTGGTACTTGAGTGTTAAGCACGATTTGCGTAACGATTTTTTTTGTTGTTGTTGCTGAAATCTAAACCCAAGATTTGTTGTAACTAAAATGAAACTGCAAACTAAACACCGTTTTGTAAATATTTTATTAACCAATGTTCAATAAATGTAAATAGAGCTTCAGTCTGTTTCCAACCATTATTTATTTAGTTACTTAAACTTAGAAAATTTTAGTTTAAAGTTAACTGCCAGTAAATGCACGTTTTTTCCCATGGTGGCAGCAAAGAATTACCGCTTGCCAAGTTAGGTTAGTTTTATTAAAGCATTAGTCCGCAACGTCGCTCCCTCCTTGAATAGTGGCCTGCTATGCTTGTTGTCCTGAAATCCAGCAAAATTTAAAAGAAAGACCAGTAGCCTAACTTCGCAATACAGTATTCACACCAGTACGATTAGTGACGTTTGCCGGCACACTGTTTTGGGCCCACGCCGCTACAATGGGTAATCCACCAGAAGCTCCAAAAGAGGAACAAACCATAGTTGGACTGGCCAGTCTGGGGGAATGATGATGAACGTTCGTTCCACCTTTGCGATCTTCTCGAAGATCAGCAGTAGAAGGACGTAAAGCGGAAAGATGTAGGCGAACATGTGAATCCACGATGCAGTCAAGGCATCGCGGACTGACATCTTCGCCTACATCTTTCCCAGGAAGTAACTCATGTAATTCAGGAGCCGGTGATTGGAGCTTGTGGCGAAGAAGTCTATCATTGAGGTTCCCCAAAGGCAAAGATCTTCTTGCATACAACGGTCTTCAGCATCTACTCTGTTGTTTGGACTCTGCCTTGTCTGGACAGCTGGTCCCGCCGGAACATTACGGATCCCGGGAATGTGGAGAGACATTATCTGGATTTTCAAGAGGATGGCTAGAAGGAAATTCTGGTTTGCTTGCTGGTGGAGGTTCCTTGGGTGGGTGCCTTCTCCCTCGTGCAAGTATGCAACAGAAGTGGTGTTGTCGCTGTGCACTTGAATAGTCCTTCCCTTCAGGTTGTCGTGAAAATGACGCATGACAAGGTACATTGCTTGCAGCTCTAGGATGTTAGTGTGGACATTTCATTCCTCTTGTGTCTACACTCCAGCAGCTGTCGCAGTGTTGGTGTGGGCACCCCATACAGTGATAGATGCATTTGAGATAAAGATCTTGAACGGTTCCTCCTCTCTGATTGGGACTCCAGAAGCAGTGTTTGTAGGCTGCACTACCACAGGATATTGAAGCTGGGAAACATGGGGACATCCAGATCCCATCTTGATATGGGTTGGGTTCTGGTGTCTTGTGAGCCATCCAGTACCAGTGCAGGGGGCGTACTCTCATCTTCTGTGGGGAATAAGGTCAGCCACAGCATCCAGGAGAACCGATGACCCTGCACAGGGAACTTCTCATTGTCAAGTTCTGATGACCCATCAAATCAATGACTCCTTCCTTGTTGGAGATAATCCTCTCCGGAGATGGACGAATGGTGAAATCCTCCAGGTCGAAGAGAACCCAAAGGAAGACGAAGGATCTCATTGGTGCTAAGTGGGAACTCTTAAGGTTGATTTCAAAGCCCAGCTTGAATAGACGGTCTGCCATGTTCTGAAGATCTGTGAGGATCTTCTTTGAATCTTTTTATCCGTAGAAGCCAGGCATCTAAATAGGCGTGTTTCATGATGCCTCCGGCTTGGTGATCAAAGTGAAGATCCTCAGAGCCATGGTTAGTCCGAACGGAAGGGCCTTGAAATAAACAAATTTCCTGTTGAGGACAAATCGGAAAAGAGGGAACATGTCCGGACGGAGAGGCACATGAAGCTATGTGTCCTCCAGGTCAATGGGTAGCGGTGGACTGAGTTTCGAACTGAGTTAAAATTCTCCATCTTGAAAATTGCACTGCTGATAAACTTGTCAAATACTGCAGATTGAAAATTAGATGGTTCCCTCCTGTCTTATTTGGGACGAGAAAGATGAGGCTGTAAAAGCCTGACTTTGACCAGTCCTGACAGATCTCGACTGCACCTTTCCGGATGATAAGGGTTTCCACTTCTGAAAGGAGAATTGGCATTCGAGACAAGGCTAAGGTTCATGGATGAAATTCTGCAAGTTTCAGGTTATCGAGGAACGTTGGTTTGTAGCTGTGCATAATTATGGACAAAGCCATGGGCCGTCCACAATATCGCTCCAGGCCTTCTGCGTGGTGTTGCAGTCGGAGTCAAAGTCGGATGACTACATAATTAATTGAACTGGGACGCCTAAATGTCAATGTCTATCATTCTTTCCTTTCTTTGCAAGAGACATGCTGCGAGGAGGCTTTCTTTCAGGGGTCCTGTCGCTGGAATTCTTTTACTTTTTTGCGGCCCCTGCCTCGGAACGACCCATAAAGGTGGGCATCCATTCTTGAAGTGGTCCCACTTCCCTTATTGCGACTATTGCTGTCGTTTTTTTTTTCTCTTGATGGGTTTATAGCCTTGTGGAACGGAATGGTCTCGAGTTCCTGAACTTTTATCTGGTGAAGTCCTGTTGCAGAAGTGAGGAACAGCGTCATGGCGATGTAGTATGCTGTTTACGACTCCTCTAGGTTCCCAGTGGCTTCAGTAGAACGTTCTGCACCTTTCTTGAGCAGTATAGATGGATCTTCAAACTTCTTAATTGCCGCCTCTCGCTTCCAAGCAGACTGAGGCAGTCATGTAAAACCTATCAGCGTGCGATGCTGCTCTGCTTCCCATTCATTGGACATTTTCCAGGGTCTCAAAGTTGCTATAAGAAATGGGAAGCAGGCTGGAAATCTTCAAACTCGTGTTCCAGGGAAGCCGAGTTCGGAACTAAGTTGGATTCATCAGAGGGGGACAAACTGTGCAGGGCGTGAAGAAGAAACTGTCCAATACTTTAGCTGGAGGTCCGACAGGTTCATCAAGCTCTAATGGGTCACCTTTTCCTCTAAGAAGCCCCCCCCCCATGTATCAGCAGAGAACAGATGACAAGAGAAAACTAGGGGAGGCCTTTCTCCTTTGCACGATCGGCAAAGCCAGTGTGTGTAGGGAAATTGTCGAAGACAAGCGGCTAGATCTCCATGAGGGAAAAATAGATCAAAGCCCCTGTCCGCAGTGTCAGAAGTAATGGAAACATTGTCTTCTTCCTCCTCAGATCTGCAAAGGTGATGACTTTTCGTAACCCAAAACGGAGGAATTCTTTACATCCTCGAATATCGACATGGATTATATACAAGCAGCAGGGCCGTAGCGAAGGGTACTTGGTTGGGGGGGGGGGGGGAAGTGACTCATTTTGCCAACTCATCCTATGATTTTGCCAACTGGTTTAAAGAATGCCAGTAGTGCTGCCAGTAAAGTACTTTTGAGGGGCTCCGCCAAGCTCAGCTAGGGGATCTGGGGGAGCGCTGTAAGCTCCCCCAGTGGGGTCCGGGGAGGAACCTCGGAAGCTGAAGCATTTTATGCTATTTTAGTGCCTGTTTCTAGCCTTCAGCGAACACTGAAGCAACAAATTGTCAAGCAAATTTTTGTGATTTTTTTATTCGTTTTTTAGGATGGTAGGTTTCGTAAAAATTTTATTGTGACTAAATCTCGTTTTTTTAGATATATTTTTTTCCAAATTAAATTAAACTGAGTTCAATTTAGCATAATATAAACAGGACAGCTGGCCATTGACGATTGAGGGTTGACTTAATTGTACATTTTGGACTTTTCGGCTATAACGAATGACGACGACTCCTGTATGCAAGCATAGGCAGCAGGTCAGGGACAGAAATTTTCTTTAAATATGTACTATCGAAAGGTGAAAAGTAATGAAATCTTTTTCTCAGTTGTATCCCAAACAACTATAGGCCTACAGGTATCATTGTAAAAAAAAAACTTTCACATTTTAAAACAAAAACATGCAGCAGTTTTTAAATAATGGAGTGTCAAAAGACGAAAGAAATGGCGAAAATTTTTACCTCAGTTTTGTCCAAAATAGCTTGAGCTGTCCAAAACAGCTTAAAATTGAGCTTCCACATTTGAAATCAACATGCTCCAATTTAATTTTTTTACATTGATTCAGGGGACCCTGGGGACCGGTCATTATTTATGGCCGTGGGGGTGGGGTGGGAAATGAAAATGTAACCACTAAATTTTTGATGACTCCCCCTTCAAGACTTGAAAAAAACCTTGATTCCCCCCACCCTAAAGTCCAAAAATGATGTCACCACCCCCAAAAAAACCTTTTACAAGCACCTTTTGTTGAGCGAGATTCCTACAAAAGTATGATGAACACACGGTTTGCTTGTATGACCAAATCCGTAACATAGTCAGAAATGCACCTGAAATGCACCTGAAATGCAGAAGACGCCAAGAAACCAGGTGCCAAGGCTTTTCTACAAAGTTTTTTGTGAAAACTATACTTCAAGTAATAGTTTCAAACCCTTGTAAACACTCACAATATGGGGGGTCTGGGGGAGCTTGCCCCCCAGAAGCTAAGCCGTTTTTGGAAATTTTGACGGCTGAAAGTGCCATTTTTGTGGCCCAAAAATGACTTTTTTTTTCCAGTTGGTCAGTGTGTTTTTGACCTCCCCCTTTTGACGGGACCTGAAAAATGTATGACCTTTCCCTTGAGAGGGTCCAAAAACTTCATAACCGCTCCCTTCCTCCGGCCTTCCCGGCCATAAATAATTACCGGTCCCGTAGGTAATTTTTGCCCTCATTTCGTGGCCTTTGGGTCACTTTTGTCCTTTAATATGGGATCTTACGAACTCTTATCGTCAAATTTTGGACCTTCGAAATTAACAAGTTTAAAATGTTTAACAAGTTTCATCTGAAAAATGTAATTGTTTCTGCAGTAATACAAATTCAAATTTAGAGGCAATAAGTTAACAGAAAAGGGACAACAGAAAATCAAACAGCTAATTCAATTTTTCCAACTCGGTTTTTGATTTTGCCAACTGTACCCGGTTTTCATGAAGTACGGCTTTAGTTCGCGTTACTGTTTTAACTAAAACCAAGGCACTGATGGACTAGCAGACGAACTAGTAAATCAAATAGGCAACTCTGCATTAATTTTTTAGATTTATTTGATATCACAACTTCAGAGGGAGATAACTTGGCAGAAGTCCTTACGCAGAGTTTGTTGATATTTCTGCTTTACCTAAGAAACGTTTTAAATCCTGACAGTGATGTGTGTTTTGGTATATTAATATACCAGTAATTGTCTACCTTCCTAAAATACCAGTTACGAGTTGCTCCATGCTGAAACCCCTTCTGAGCGGCACTATCTAACAGAAAAAGAACTATAGGAAGTAAAATAAGAACTCAGTTTTTAGTTTTGCCAACTGTGAACGATTTTCGCGAAGTTAATTGTTATCACGACTTCAAACTCGGTGGGGATACAGTCTTGTCCATTTTTTGTTTTTATTTTCTACATTATTTGTGAAACTTATAAGTTATGGTGGTGACATAGCAAACAAAACGGCCAAGTCAATTTTCAATTTCGCCAACCACGCAAATTTTCGCGGAGCTTCATTTCCCCCACTCCTTACAGCCTAGATATGCAGGGAAGCAACCAGAAACGATCAGGGGCATCGTTTCAGTTACTCCCAAGCTACAGAGAAGTATTGCGAAAACTGATGAAAAAAATATATATATTCTAAACTTTACTTTCAAACTAACGAAATGATGATAATAATTAACCAGTGCTCGTGGAAACTGGAATTTGCAGTGACAATTTTTCCGATTTTGCCAACTCGACAACTCGAATTTGCCAACTGTATGCGTTTCTTGGACGGTTGGGGGGGAAGCTCCCCCCCCCATCCCCCCCCCCCCAGTCGCTTCGGCCCTGAGAAGCAGCTTGCTTGGCCCTATAGGCCCAAAAGCTACAGGCTGCGAAGGGAGCTTGTCAGGGGAAGGGCGCCGCTGAGACGAAAGGATATAGACAGGGGAAACGGCATAACACTGACGAAGGTGCCTTCGGCGAAGGGAGTGAAGGCATACGGCTCGACGAAGGGAGCGATAGTGTCAGTCTGGCAAAGGGAACGAATGGCGTCTAGGTGGTGAGACGCCTATGTGCGGAAGCGGACAGTGAGCCGGGAAAGATCATCCGTGGTGATCATTCTTGGCAGGCTTAGTAAAGTGAAAAATAAAATAGTCATTCTCCGACAGAGAACACAATTTTTCCACGTGAGAAAATATAGCGTCCTCGGCAAAGATCGGCTCTAGAGGGATTTAGCGGATGACTGGTAGCAAGTCCGCTCAAACGGGCGGTGTTGCGACTCATGTCGGCTGAGGCATACCACTTTTTAGTTCATCCATTTTCGATTCTGTTTTGGCGAGAATCGACTTGAAATAATAGATTAACAGTGAATAGAGCATTGACTGGGTAATAGGATACTCCGGAACAGGATCTACACTATAGGCCAGCAAGGAGGTAATGGTCGCAGCGGACACGAATCAAGGCGTATGCCATGGGTTCGTAATCAGGGTCTAAGTCGAGACATACCGAGAAAGAAACATCACGCTTGACAGCGGAAGAAATAACGGGGAAAGGCGCCACAACTGTTTCTAACACTGGGAAGGCTTTTTCCTAAGAGTTGAAGCAAATGTTTAGTGGGTTTTTTACCTAGCTTTTCCCTTTTCCCGGCGTTGACTTTAGGAAGTCGGTAGCAGAAGCGCGATCATGGGCAGGCTTTGCCTGAATCTACTTCAGCTTTAATATTGATGCGTCACGATTCGGAAAAAAATTATGGCCCGATGTTCGGAGGAATAAGGAGGTACGTTGCACAAGGCCTAGTATTGGGCTGAAGGAACGGCACAACTAGTTACGGATGTCGACTGTTGTGTTCCCAATATTTGACATGCATGAATCGAATTGACCTATTTAGCGGCGTCGTAACATTCACTTCGACGAAGCCATAATAAGCTGTCCATCACAAACAAAGTACCGGAACAATACAATACGAAGTTGACACTTTCACTCAAGTTCAAACTAAGAGCTGGCAACAAGAATCGTAAAGCACAGGGACCACACAAAAACACGTTTATGCGACAGGGCGTCCTGCCAGAAGATCCAGCTAGCATTGGCTATGTTGGTGTGATAGAAGGAAGGATTTTTAACTCTGTCAGAAATTTTTGTGTTAATGCAAATAATACAGGAAACTTTTAATTGGGGGACAGTATTCTGGGATAAAGTTCTTTCAAACGGTGTACTGAAACTTTAAAAAATCCACTAACATTAAGTTTGAAAACTTGAAACTTAAAATGTCAAGTTTCTAATTTTCAATTTAAGTAGAGTTTGAACACAGCCTCACAACTGAACTCCAACTCGAAATTTAGACGTTTTGCAAATCCTACAACCAATATACAATGAGATGAACGACTGACACAAACCTGACATTACGTTCTTGTAGCATGGCATGCAGCATGTGTCCTAGTAATACTGTCCCATTTGCAGCAGCTAATGTTCCGTAATGTCCCTGGATGATGGTCAACATCAACTGCACCACTTCCTGTTCAAAAATGTTGTCATGAAAGTGAACATTGCCATTTTGATGAAGCAGTTCAATGATGACGTCAATACTAATATGTAAGTGGTACGGATGGGGACGAGTACACATTAGTTTTATTAGTGAAAGCTGAAACAGACAAACATTTTTACACATTTATTTATTTTGAGTTTATAGAAATTACAGTTTTTTTTGTTTAACCCTTTAAGGCGGGTAAGGCGAAAACCACCAATCTATCCAGGAGGGAGCACCCTAATGCAGCTATGATGATACACCCTATTCAAAGCATTGTGGCTTGATCCTGATCAGATTGACGGGACGTCACCTTGGCTTGAAAGTGAAGAGTCTGACGTTTCCAGACATATGCATATTTAACTATTTCGATTAAAATCTACTATTTTTTAACTATTTGCTATGTTTGAGAAGTTTTAAAAGTGGATGCAAAAGGCAGCCACACTCTTACAGAAATTTCCATACAAGGTTTGCCTTATAAAGGATTCGGATGACTTGGATTTTTATGAACAAAGATGAAGAAATTTGTAATTCCCGCTTTTGTGTCAACCATATTTTGGAGCCAAAAGAAAGTGACGTCCAGTGCAGTTCAGTTTCAGGTAGTGATTATGACTTTAATCGTTAGAAAAATAGGCATAACGCAGGTCTAACTACAGAGTGGAGTAACGATCCGCCTACAGCAACGACCCTACAAATTTTTAAAAAGCTTTTTATCTAAATGTATTTTAAGTGTCACTGGAGCTATACTTTAGGTAAATAAGCTAACCACATACGATTAGATTTCCTGTTTTGAATTTGAGCATTACTGTACGATTCTGATCTATATTTTAGGCTCAGGTCACCTTGTGGTTGACAGTAAAGGACATTTTTTAGGCAATCTATCAATTTTTTGTCCTCTACGAAAGTAATCCTCTGTCAAGGTTTTGGCCATGCCTGTTTCAGCCATTTTTTCCACAACCAGCAAATCCCAACAGCAGCTGGGTAGCCAATACACTCCACAGGTGGTAGGCCTAGTGCACGTAACGTAAACAAATGACGGGAAAGCAATCAGTGCTTCAAAATATTTCACAGCCCAACAATTATAGAGATGATGACAATGATGGCCGATTGGAGGTTGGAAATCATTAATATCACTTTTTATGGTCATCTTTATTGTTAATCGTGAATTTTTTGGTACAAGTAGTACAACAATCAGCACCTTAAGCGCAGTGCTACTACTGGCTGTCTGGCTGGCTGGCGGCAAAGCAAACATTGGTGCTTCACTGCGATTTTTTATTTTTTTTTTTTTATTTTTGTACTGCACATCATAGTTAATGTTAAAGTTGTATGTAACAGTTTTGTAATAGTTCCGAGAATTATAGAGAATATTACTGCTAAACTTCACAACGAACACACCTTCAATGTCTTGCGAATTTTCAATGGCAAACTGCCATCTTCCTCAGGCACTTTTGACAAAGTATCGACCTCTTTACACCCACATCGTCTGCTACGATTTTATAACCGCCAACATCGTCTGCTACGAATTTGTAACTTCCGCTCCTCGCAGCCTCTCGTATTTCGTGGGCAGCGCGTTCACTAGCTCATCAAGCTTCCACTGTCGGCCAAGCTGTTGTTTAAGGTCCCTCCCAATGATGTTTTCAACCCGGGGAAATGCAGGCCCTTGAATGTTTATCAATGATGCACCTCCAATTTCAAGCAATCGTATGGCTATTGATTCTAAGCATCTCAGATGCCTATCATTCTTAGAATTTGAAGTCACTAGCGTCTCAGCTTTTTCCCATCCACGACGAACTTTCACAGTAATATGACGAGCATTGTTTTCGTTGTAATAGTAAAAAAACTGCAAACTAGAAGTTTAGAATTTTATATTTACATTTTTATTTTACAACTGCTATTAAAACTAAAAAAAGGATACAAAAGCCAGTTCATTTGTTTATTTATTTATTTATTTATTTCTGTATGTTCCGTACACAAGGTACAATATAAAGGATATAAAAACAAAAAACAAAAAGGTTCAGAAAATACATTGGGGGCAACAACAACCAGAGGATTAGGACAGCAGACTATCCTCAGCGTCTTGCAGGGCTGCCATGCCCTGAACATGGTCGTGAGCACGTTGCCGCAAAATTGCTAGGTCCCTTGGTGTTCGAACTTCGCACCACCCACCAAGTGATAGTAGTCCCTTTGCAACAGTGCCTCCCAAGCTAAAGCCCCAGCTTTCATGGCCACTCCGACAAGTCTTCACTAGCTGATTGGTTGAGGCCAGAATCGTTCTCCACAGGGCAGCCTGCTTCATCAGCACCGCAAGGTCGAGCGTGAACATTTTGCCATCACGACAGGCTTGATGGTTGTGACAGTGTCGAGGAAGGTGTTGAACCCGCTTAATCGCCCCATGATAAACGACAGCAAGCTCTTTCATGGTTGTTTTCCGGAAGTCGACACATGTTGAAATGCCTTAGAGTCCAGTAGCACGAGTCTTAAGAAGCTGGATTTTACATTCATCAGATGCAAAGCTGAAGGTATGTAGCACCCCATGTTAGCTGACCTACAGAACTCGCTACGAATCTTTCTCACATGAGCGTCATCAGTTAGGTCGGCTGTAAGTTCCACTTCAAGATAACGAAAGTTCGTCACCCACGATAGCTTGTGTTTATTCATTAGTAGGGGGGGCTGTATCTTCTTTACCCCTCCCAAAAACCATTCCAACAGATTTGTTGGCATTGAAGGTAAGGCCCTTGTCGCATGTTAGGTATACGAGTCTATCCAACAGAAACTGAAGTGCCCGCCTGCTGGGAGCCAGGAGGACGATGTCGTCAGCGAAGGCAACGATGTTCACGGCAACGCCATTCATCCAACATCCAGTTGACATTTTGGAAATGCTAGAAATTGCTCCATCGAGGACCAGGCAGAAGAGGAATAAACGACACAATAAACAGAAGAGGAATAAACAGAAGAGGAATAAACGACACAAATTTCATTTTTCTACTTCAAGTGTGTGAGAAGTAATAAGTCAAGCCATAAGCTTTATTTTTTGCTTGTTTTTGCCCATCCTGGGTATAACCAAACTCAGCCTGAATACCATCTTTAAAGGGTTAAAACACAGCAGAAACAAGCACATAATTGAATGTATTAAATCTACAGTGACAAAGAACTTCCACAATTCCTTACCAGTGAAAGACATAATGCTAGCAAATTGTTTGCGTTGTGGATGTGCATGCAGAATTTGTACCGTAAATTGCCTAATAAACGCCCTGGCTTTACTAACACCCACTCCCCAAAAATACCTTAAAGGTCAGAATTCGTGTATTATATTTATTTAGCCCCCCCGCCCCCCACCAATCGTTTTTTTTTTCTAGTCAATCGTGAAATTAACTAAAAGCTTCAAACATTTAAAGAAATCAACGTATTATCCCTTTAAATCTTGGTTGTTCCGCAGCAAAATTAACGAAAAGATTCATAAATTTAACGAAATTAACATTTAATTAAACACAATAGAGTTATTCGGATATTCGCGAGCCGCCATCTTTGGAGGGTCAAGCGTGTTCGCATCCTACTGATTTATGTACTAAAATGAGCTTCGAAGAAGTGGCGCAAGACCGTGCATTTTACGGTTTATTAACTTTAAAATATTTTTTAAATTGTTATTCCAAACTTTAACTCGATCGTACAATTAATAGAAACCCGAAAAGGTACGTATTATTATTACTTTGGAATTTTTTCCGTCAAGCTGTCAGATGCTCGCAACTAATAAGCACTACTGAAAACTATATACGCAAATTTAAATTTTGCATCGTTATGTAATTTACCTTTTAATTAAGAATGATGAATTGGCTAAAAGGCGTTATTCAAGAAAAAAAATGTTATTACGGTTACAGTATCTTTTAATGTAAATATACATAATGACTTTGAATAGCGCGAACTATTACTCCCTGCCGGATGTCGTTTGCGTGCCATAGCGCGCGCATGCGCAAGTTGCCAAGAGGCACGCGCGCTCAAAGACGCGCTCATTGAAGACAACAGAATGGTCGCGGTAATAGTTAGCGCTATTCAAAAGCAACATTGGGGGTAAACATTAGAGGATATCTCAACCGTAATAATTTGTTTTCTTAAATAACGTTCTTCAGACAGTTTTTAATTCTTAATTACAAGGCAAGTTAAATAATAGTGCAAAATTTAAATGTGCGAATGCAGTTTTCAGCAGTGCTTATTAGCTGCGAGCGTCTGACAGCCTGACGGAAAAAATTCTAAAGTAATAATAATACGTACCTTTTCGGGTTTCCATTATTTGTACGATCGAGTAAAGTTTGGAATAAAAATTTGAAAAATATTTTAAAGTTAATAAACAGTTTAATGCAGGGTCTTCAGCCACTTGTTCGAAGCGTATTTTAGTACGTAAATCAGTTGGATGTCACCTCGCTTGACCCTACAAAGATGGCGGCTCGCGAATATCCGAATAACTCTATTCACAGGAGCATTTGTAATCGCGGAAAAGTCGGCAATATTAGGCCTATGCAATTGATCATTGATGTGCGTAATATGGATTCAGTCTAGTGAAAACGCTATACCTTTTTCTCATGTTTTCTCATATTTAGTTTATTAGATCGTCCTCCTTCCAATATCTAACATAATTCAAAGTTAAAACTAATTTTTAACCATCACAAACCATCAAAACAGACACCGGAGTAACGTCATAACGGACGCAGTGGACCGGATGTTTCAAGCGCTTACACAGTCTGGACGCGTCCACCACTTCGCGTCCACTACTGGGGCTCCACGGGTCCAGACCTACAAGTCCATTTCCGCCGGAACTTCTGTCTTGGACGACAATATATAACTCTATGGTGATAAATATCAACACACGCGTTTCCCAGTGGTAAATCACATTGTCTGTTTTGAATGTTTGTGATGGTTAAAATTTAGTTTTAACTTTGAATTATGTTAGATATTGGAAGGAGGATGATCTAATAAACTAAATTTGAGAATAAATGGGAAAAAGGTAAAGCCTTTTCACTAGACTGAATCCATATTGCGTACATAAATGATCGATCGCATAGGCCTAATATTGCCGACGTTACCGCGATTACAAATGCTCCTGTGAAGCGTGGTGATGGTTAGAAATTAAGTTACGAAAAGTGCCTCTGGGGTCACCAGCGAGACAGGGTAGGTGCCAGGGCGCCCATAACTGTGAATTAGGTTAGATATTGGAAGGAGGACGATCTAATACACTAAATTTGTGAATAAACGAGAAGAAAACCAGTGTGTTAATGCTAACTTGAACCCAGATCACGCACGTGAATAATCAACTTTTCCACGATGGATTTTGGCCTAAACGACCACCCAAAAACATATGTTCAGGTCAGAAATCTTGTAGTAGCTTTGTTAACGCCCCCTCCAGTTTTTTATCGAATTAATTTTAGCCGCCAATGGGCATTTAATAGGCAATTTAAGGTACATACTTCGTTTAGTAAACGTTATGTTTACATTCTGTATGAATTTTTAAAAGCTTGTAGTAAAACCATTATATCAAAAAAAACAACTTAAAAAGCATTCTTAACATTGCAAAAGTTTTTAATTATTGGTATGCATGCTTGCCTTTTTACAGCACATGTGCTACCCAGCAGATTACAACAATTTAATTGTTTAAAAAAATTTTTCTTATTCTATTTGCTATTACTGTTACCTGAAATTGGAGGTTCTGTTTGGCAGATAAAGCTTCTTGTAATTTCCATTTCAGAAAAGCAAGAGCACCCAATACAAAATCCTGGTGATGAACGTGTGAATTGAAGCATGTTGTTAGTAGTTTATCCAACTCTGCAGCACCAGCTGTCTTTAGCATGTAGAGTGATATTTCCCGAACTAATACACACGCACCAACCTACAAACAGAAAGAAAATAACGACATAACTACACTTCCTTTTATTGTGTATTTTTGTTATACTTTCTAAGCAGCTAATATGATATTACTATCTTGCTCTGTTGTCTATAGAATTGCTTCATCATAATCAATAAAAAAAATAGAAAATAAACCGTCGCACGCATAGTCGATTTTGCTGCTTATCTCAGTTGAATGCATTTTGCATGGATTCGAGATTTGCAGGTCGACTTATAGAAATATTTTAGATTTCCAACTTTAGAATGCTAATACTTCACACTACTTTACGACTTTGTTTCTACAGATACAAGGCTGCGCCAATACCAACTTTACCGACCTGATACCGAACTGGTTGAAAAAAATCTGCCGATACTGATACCAATATTCAAAATTGTACCCCCAATTTTTCATCAACGGTGTAGTTATCTGCCAAAGTCCAATAATTATTAAAATAAAAAATAATGTTTAAATAGTCACTCACAGTTAAAATGTAGCTACGAAGATACTCAGTGATTTCATGAGCAAAACGCCCTGAAACGCATATCGTCATCTCGAACGGTTCCAGAGCTATTGATAATTCTGCGAAAATTGCCAATACCGATCCGAGATACCTTGGTAACCGATCCGATCTGGTATCGGTGCAGCCTTAATAGATGCACAGTACCAGATCCTTTATCTAAGTAGGGTTCGACTAAGTAGGGTTCGTCTTTTGGATGCACCGGCAACAACCAGACCGACTCATTGTTTCAGCTGCCGGTTCACCGCGGTCGATGACTGATAATATTATTAAAAAGTTCAAATTAAATACCTTCTTGATAAATCAAAGTTTGCAGAAGATCTTTAATTTGATTAGAAAACATGAACTGGAGGTGTATTGATTTTACGCTTGATGTGTTTATGTTTAGTTCTAGTGCTAGCTGTTTCCATGTAATTTGCTATTTAAATGACTTAAAAAATGTTCGGTCAACCAAAAAACGTGAAAAATCTAACGTAATAACAACAAACCAACAAACTAAGATAAAAAAAAATTTAAAAAACGGATTTCAGGAATAGTTTCACACTCAAGCTAATGACTTACGGAAACACACTCTTACCTAAAATTCAACTATCTTTATCAGGCATTTTCGAAACCGGCGGTTGACACTGGCGTAGCCTACTCGATTCATCAGGCCTAATCCATCTTATGTAAAGCCACTCGTAAAGGTCCTGTCTCACCAAGTACTTGATTGTTGGTGTTGATGGTCCATGAATATTCATCAGTGATTGTCTCTCCACCACATGCGCTTGTATAGCAATGGACTCGAGTCCCTGAGATGTAAATCTTGCGAAGAATTTGACACGAGGAATGTCACCGTTTTCTCCCAATCAATGATGTGACCAGTATTGATGTGGCGTAGTGCAGCTCTGTTTTCTTCTTTTTTGCCTTTCACATCTGCTGTATGTTGCCATACTATTTCTTATGACCTTTTTTTTGTCTCCTACACAAACGAGGTGGCGATCACCACATGGTATACCCGGCATCTCTTGTGTTCTTTATTTTCATAAGCTTTTCCTCTTCTTTTCTCCTAATATCACCTCTTGTGTTAACTTCAACATGAGAGTTTTTCCATATTTTATTTTCATGTTTTCGTCCCTTCGGAAGAATATGCCCACTCCCTGGCCCCTCTCAACACTCGCTGAAGCTCCTCACCAAGGCCCCTGAGTAAGTCATATCCATCCTTTTTCTTTAACTACTGGCCTCTTCTCTTTCCACTGCCTTTCTGCTTTCTTTTCTTTTTCTTCTACCTTCACTCGGAGAGACAATCGCTGATGAATGTTCATGGGCCGTCAACACCAACAATCAAAAACTTGATCAGACAGCACCTTCATAAGAAGCTTTATGGTGTAGGCCTGATGAATCATGGAAAAACAACAACAAAAACCAAGATGTAAACCGGGACGGGATGACTTAATAAGGGCACGAAAAAA
This sequence comes from Lithobius niger, assembly GCA_023313725.1. Classification (NCBI taxonomy): domain Eukaryota; kingdom Metazoa; phylum Arthropoda; class Chilopoda; order Lithobiomorpha; family Lithobiidae; genus Lithobius; species Lithobius niger. The sequence goes on along the minus strand of JAHWFP010054693.1, from coordinate 11,755 downwards.
AAAATCATTGGTTCTCGTGCCCTGCCTGGCAACATTTTTTTGGGCTAAAAAAAAAGTGACCAGCAAAAGGCTACTTAAGAAAAGTTTTGGAGAGAAATGAGCCTTCTTGCACATATGTTCTTCCTCAAGCATTAGGTTTAGTTGTAGTTTAAAATAGTTTAGAAACTTGCTACAACAATCTAAATGGAAAGAACCAATTTGATATGCTAGGTTACTTAGTTTCTAACCGAAATAAAATATACAAATAAAAGCCTGGTCACCGGGTGGGCTTGTAAAAAATGCCTGAGAACCAAAACATTTTCTTTCCATGGCCTAATAATAGAATGTTTGTTGCCGACAAAATGCAACTGGCCATGGAAGGGCCGAGTACGTCACTGATACCAGGCCATAAAATTAACTTTGTAAAACATCTAGGTACATCTAATGTACCGCTTCAGAATTGGTTTACGGTTTGCAAGTCTCCCTTTGAAGATAGCAACGGATGGTGCCACAACAACATCTGTCTGTAAATTATTCCCAACATTTACCACGCGGAACGACAAAATGAAGTTTCTACAATCACGTGAAAACGGGAGTGTCACAAGTTTAATAAAAAATGCCATGTGGCTTGCTACATTGAATAATATGAGACATCAGTCACAAGTACTGGCTAATTCAATGTTCACTTCGGCTATCGAAAATTAGCTGAACAACAGCCAAGTGAACATTGAATTAGCGTGTACTTGTGAATGATGCTAAACGTTTAAGTAGATGTCACCTGGAGAATGGAGATTCAACCACCACGTGTAAGGGTTTTAATTAAGCCTAATTAGTCTTTATTACAGAAACAATACATCTAATTAATTATGCATGAAAGCACATATATATCATATAATTATTAATAGATTAATTCAATATTAATCTATAACAGATTAAAAGGCTCCAGTTGATCAGATAAGATAGGAGCTACACCTTTTCAAATACGACCTAGGAGTTGCGTTCCGAGAAACCAAACCACCATAATTACTTATTGTAAGAGATAAGGATTGGCATTGCTTTACACTAGCTTATCAGAGCAGCTATTAATTGATTCCGAGAACTCCTAATAGTTTCTACGAATAGAATTCAATTAAGATAAGATCAGCGCTAATGATCGTTTAGTTCCAACAATAACGATCAATCATTGTTAAACGAACACCCGCACGACAGGTTAATTAAGATAGGGACTCTTAATGGAGTGATACTAAGAACTCACTAATGTACTTCCAGAACAAGACAATACTATGATTGACAGGCACAGCGGTTCCCTAATTAAGTGAAGGGTCCGGACTGTCAAGTCTTTAAAATTCTCCGTAAATCCACTCAATCAGCTTAGACAGTGATTGATGTGGCCGCAATAACAATCGCATATAAAACGTGACCCAGGAAAGCAGCAACGCATTCGGGTTCCTTTAGCGCTTCAATATGTTAAAATCGTGCGCGCCGGTCAACATTCCTGAGGGCCGTTCCAGAGTACGGACACGGGAGTTAGAACCGTCCAAGCGACGAACGCCGACCGCAGCGTTGGGCTAATACACCGCTCGTTAGCCACATCCAAGTTCTCAAAGAAGCTAAGTATTCATAGCATAGCTTCGATTATTATTATTATAGTTATTATTATAGTTAAGAACAGCGCATTTAAATTAATCCAAGGCCAGTTAACGAAATCTAAGTTAGGATAATTATTCCAACAATAAGTAGTTTACCGTAATGCCAATCGCTACGCCTCATCGATTATTTGTAATCACGTCGTTCGTTCATTATCTCTCATGTTGAATTAATAGACCAGTGTGGTCCATATTTTGTAAAAGGAGAGAGTGTTGATTAAAGGCCCAGGTTACTGTTACCTCGTTTATTATTTACGCCTACCCTTTCCAGTGTCATATATACATGTTTAGAGTACTGATTGAATACAACTAGCTATCCTGATAATAATGTTCTCTCTGGTCAAATGGTCACCGGAAAGGAACATTACACACGGACAGAAAAGAACATAGTTTACATAATATTGATAACGACAAGAGGGAGATAACGACCATAGTTTAATATGGAGTATGTAACAGCCAATCATTCTTGAGCTTTACAACTCAAGTATGTCGGCTCCTAAGACCTCCAGACGTTCACTGTAACTCAAATGGAACAGCACTGGGGGCCGTTTTGTAAAGAAGGCTGTAAAGACTCGGCATGATCTATGTCTTTAATAGGATGGGGAGACCAAACTGGGGATGCGTACTCCAAAACAGAGCTAATGCCCAGCCCAGAACAATGTTTTTCGATCACCAGAAGCAAAACATTGTCTAATAATTTCATCTGTCTTGCCACCAAAACAACATTACAGCAAGGGTGTGAAGCCCATTTAAGGTCCTAATCAAACCACATGCCCAGGCCCTTGACAGACAAATGATGACCAAGGGAACAACCGGAGATAGAGTAAGCAAGGTGATAATCAGCCGAGCCAATATGGAACATGTTACATTTTGGTCCTGCAGTAGGTCACTTGGCAATCGGCTGACCAACTTGCCACAGAATCCAAGGCTGAAGACATCTGCAAGTGGTCAGATCTTAAGTGTTTCCAAAACGCCTGATGAAAGATAGCTGAATTTGTTGACTATTGAACATTTGTGTTTCCAGAAGTTATGAGATTGAGTGTTGAAACTATTCCTGAAATCTGTTTTTTACCAAGTTGAAGATGAACTCTCTTTACTATCAATTCTGTTCGTATTTTCAAGAAAAATATGTATATCTAAAATTCTAAATTCAACAACTCACATTTTACTACTTAAAAAAAAAAATAAGCACCAAGAATCACACATTCGGTAACCAAGCATATTATTCTGAAATAAAACAAGCAGTTAAAACGATAAAATAAAAAATAAAAAAAAAAGGTCATTTTTAGTATCGTTTTAACTGTTTGTTTTACTTCAGAATAATATGCTTTGGTTACCTAATGTGCGATTCTTGGTGATTATTTCTTGGTGAGAATCACGTAAAATTCCTCCCATATCGCGATTGTTTTAGGATCGTGGCCCCGTTGGCATACTTTTAAATTTTGCTTGGTTTAACCATCCGGTGGTTAGTTGTTTTCAACAATTATTATTATTATTATCATTATTTAAAAAAGGTTAATTGCCTTATATGGTTATTTCTCCATTCTGTTGTGTTCCGCTACTTTTTCGGCGAGCGCGATTAAAACCTGGTACGACTTGAGCCTAACGGACGCTGGTTTTGATTTAATCACTAAAACAACGATTACATTTCTGATGCACAAACGAGAATTCAAAAAAGCGCTCTCTTTTCCTTTCGTCAATGTCTTCAAAAAGTCACGGTGTTTACCGTTTTTTGCCGTAACAAGTTGGATGTACTGAATGCAGCTAATATCTGGGAGTACAAAATAACGGCAAAATATTGCTCATTGAATGTGGTGATGGTAAATAACTGTAGAGTCGGTTAATCGTTAAGCAATATAGAAAAATGTGTATAACATAAATTTTCGTCTAAATGGATATCTGTTATCTTGGTTTGGTAGCATGATAGGTTAGGTTAGGTTACATTTTGGTATCAATCGGCAGTCAACGCGCTAGTGAACCACCACAGCACAATTTGTTAAGCTGACACCAAATAAAGAAAATATAAGAATTTATGAATATATTTTTCCTTCTTTGATAGTTTCCAGATTTTATTTTAAAGTTAAACTTTTTAACGATATTAATCTATTAAAAAAGGGGTGCCGTTCTGCTCAAACATTCTCGTGCATGAGCGTGCATACTGTGATCGGGAGGTTGCCCCATATGAATATGCTCAAGGTAACTCGGCCGTTAATGGGTCAAAACACTGCAGGCATGAACTAAAACGAAGAAACAATTTGTACGGCATTCAAGGCAATAAAATGGAAATCTTTTATGCTTTAATTAAGATATGTAATATTCATGATACAATTCTAAATTCAGGTGTACTATTCAAGAATAGGATAACCATATTGAATCAATGTTAAATATTAGCCTACTACAGCATTCTAACAGGCCTATTAAATTTAAATGTACTTCTGAAGCATTCAACCTAATAATACAAGTAAATCGGAACGTGTAAACTTGTTACAGTGGTCTATGCCATAAAAATAAATCTTTTTTTTATTGCTTTTTTTTTTTAAACTGTTGGTTCTAGATTACTTGAATGGTATAAAAAGCAGTACTAGTACCGGCTCGTAGGCAGTTCAGGTCTATCTCTAATCTTAAATGAAAAAAAAATCAGTGTTGCGCGGGCTCTTAACAGTCCACCTAATTAGTTTGCCCGAATTTCTTAATGTACACAAACCTCGTTAGTTTCCTGCAGTTTGTCAAGTTGATTGTCATCCAATTTTACAAACTCGACATGAACGGAAGGTGGCAGTTCAAACATAGTGTTGGGTATTGCCCAGTACGTCCCTCGAATAAATGCAGGAATGTTCTCCGGTAATCCTAATTTATCTTTTAACTGTATGACCTCATCCATACCACTTAGCTGACACCTTGCAAAAGAAAAAAGAAAATTGTATTACTATCTTAATTAATGAAATGTTTTGTCCAACTTTGTTCATTAATAACCACTATTCCTCTTCACTTACCTTTCCTGGCTTGCTGTTGCAATCAGTTTTTGTACCACAAGCAATTGTCCATGAACGATGTTTGACAAACCCACTGAATTGTCACGTATCTTGAACAAAAAGTAACGTAGCAGCTCTGATGAACTTTCTGTATTCAATGCTACTATAGCATCAGCAGCTAACCGACGCACCATGAACAGCGGGCTTTGTAGAAAGGCTTCCAAAAGTTCAAAAAACTCTGTAAAAATGCTAAAACATAATAACAATGGCTTTAGAAAAAAGGAGCACAATTACGTAATTTCAAAGTTCAAGGATGTAAATTATACATCGCTGAGCAAATTTTTAGTCTGAAGTGCTGGTGGTGTTAAAAACTCAGCCGACATTCTTCATCAGGCTTCTTTCCTTCTCCCTATGGGACCTGTTTTGTTTTTTTTTATTGAAAAAGACGGTTTTGTATGTAGCCTTCTGTAACAATGGGGCTGTTTTTCCATTCCCTTCAGAATCAACGGGCCGGTTCTCCATTCTTTTCTCAACTTAGCACACAAATCTTTCCTGAGAAGATACTGGATTGCAGGGTTTGGTGACCCCAGGATATACATCAACATGCCCTTACCTCGGACGCGCCCGAAACGAAAAGTGATCAGGCAAGCATTATATCAGTATGATAAAGGCGCGATGCCAGGGACCTTAGCAGTGGAGAAGCTAAACTCAACGTTGAATTGAATTAATAAATCAAAGACGTATTTAATTTTAAATTCCGGGCAATCAAAGAGCAAATCGAAATGATTTAAACACATAATGAAGGTTAGTATTTTACAGATAGTAAAAAACTAAACATAGTCGCGTCCAAACCTGGCTTTCGCTGCAGTTCACGGACACAATGATGAAAGCGTGTTCGGGTTTTCTTGTACGATATTGAAAATGGTCTTTGTGCACTTTTTTTTTTGGACACTGATTGACTATGAGCCTTAAATAATCTTGTGGGTTAACACTATTCAGGCAAGAAAAGATAGAAAATAAATTTAAGAAGCACAACTGGATTAGTTTCAGCAAGCTAAAAAATGGAAACTATTGCTCGTTTGGGAGTACATCCTACTGAATGCTAGGCACCCATATTTAGGCAGATTGATTTCAAATGATGGAAAATAAAGAAGAAACAAAAGAGGTTTGGTGTAACAAAACCATACCAACTAATCACTACTCAGCTCTTACCTACTATTCTGGCTAGAACATGATGCAGGACTCAGACGTGATAATAATGAAAGAATAGGAACAATGCATGGATGAGCCGATTCCTGGCTGCCAGCCACTGATGAGAGCGTCTCAACCAAATAGCGCTGAAGGTCTGGATAACGATGAAAGAATATGTCGGCAGTAAGGCTGTTGTGTTGTGAAAGTTCATCCTTAACTTTTTTTTGACCCAGCAACCTTGGAATAACAGATCCTGCAAACACAAAAAGAAATGTGTGTTTACTTGTGAAACTTGAGGCACTATATTAAGTAAAGAAAAAAACCGAGAGTGCTTATAACAAATCCAACACAACGTTTCGGAAAATTTCTTTTTTCAGCATCAGGCATCCTACATAAATTTACATTACAAAGCCACCAAGTCACCTGCTGTAAAATGGAGTAGATTAAATTACTAAAAACGACAAAAACTCAGAAATACTAGGGTTGGGCCTGGTCAATTTCTGTTTTGTTGCCAAAACGAAAACGATAATTTTAAAAGGGTAAAATTAGTTTTTACTAGCCTAAAATACTTACCTTCAGTAATTATGCTTAAAATCACCATTTTACACTATCGCTGCTCATTTATCAACTAAAAAAAACCCTTTTTTAGCTTGTTACAGCTGAATCCCCTAGCGATGAAAGTTGGCTTTCCAGCCATGTTCGCAGCTTCCCTTTTCTACGCATGAGCGCAGGCCTCTATGTAAGGAGTCGCCTAGAGCTGAGCGTTCTTTTTTCTTTCACTCAGGGTCTACCTTGGCGACCGATAAAGGAGGCCGGGCAGGCAAAGGTAATGTACGTTTACGTTTAGGCAACAAAAACAGAAATTGACCAGGCCCAACCCTGGTATTTCTGAGTTTTTATTGCTGTCAATAATATCCATTACCTATTTTTCTGTATAGCAGACCTTGTCCCATGGTGGTGGGCGCCAAGGATCCAGGACCCCGTGCTGCAAGCACGCTACCCTGGAGTGATAAAAACCCCGTGAACCGGTGACTGTATCTATTAGTGGCATGGAGACCGATGAACTGGTCTCCTGATCCAGTAGTGGAATGGGAGACCGGCAAGGAAATCCGTAAGGGACCCATGGGAATCCACAAGTATTGGTATGTGGAATAGAAAAATGGACGGCGACCGTATTCTGGGCATAGTAAATGAAAAAATATAGGCATGCAACATGACAAAATTTCCATTACCTGAAGGATGTCTTGTCCGTGTTGGAACCGAGGGTCGTGCCGAAGGCCAGGTGGTCCAAGAAGATCCAGGCGTCGTGAGTACGAAAAAGTGGGTAGTGGTCTGTGTTGTTTGAAAGGACCTGGCCAAAGTGTTCGAGGTGCCCGAAGGACCAGATGTACGTGAGAACACCTTCGCGAAGGATACATACTAGAAAAGAGGAGGCCGCAAAGGGTGAGGCCAGCAGAGAAGACCGTGGATCGGAACGGCGCGGAACAGGCAGCGGTGACAGTTACCATTGGTGACCGAAGAGTAGTGACGCAGTCTGTGTTTGTACAAGTAACAGGGTTCGTTCAGCACTGTGACCGTTCACACAATGTCGTCTCTTCTGTTCTTTGTTTGTGTGCGTTATCTTATTCTTTTTCTTTGTTTTGAAAAGGAAATGAAGAGAAAGTGGAGACAGGAGTTGAGGGCCCGTACCAAGGAACGGGCTGCTGAGGAACCGTAGAAGTGGTGGACGAAAAGTTAAGCCAAAGAGTACCGGTGAAAGTTAGCTACGTATGGAAAGGGTGACCCCCCTTTCCATACGTAAGTCGATGGCTCCTCAGCCGAATGGAGTAAGAGAAAAACTAGGGTAGGGCTTGGTAGCCGAGCGCCATTCCTTTAGCTCGAGCACGGCAATTTTCGTAAGGTAAGTTGGATAGAAATGTGTGAGCATTGTATAAGTTCACTGAAAACCGGGACGAAGGTAGATATATCGTCAAACTGCCATACTGTCATGGTTGCCTTCCCACAGGCAGTTGCCACGACACTAACGTGGTCCTCTTTGGCTTGCCAGCAGCCAGATCTCATATCTAAGTAGAAGCCCCCAGGCTACTTCTTTGAGAGACTGAGACGAGGAAACATGGCTGCCGAACGCACTTGTTGAATGGCAGACAAGGAATGTTTCAACTGCCGAGAACTTGGACATTTTTCCAGGGATTGTCCGAACCCGAAAAAGAGAAAGCTTCTCTTAAATTGAATATGTGGAGCAGTTCGGCTCACACTTTGCCGATAACAATTCAGAAGACCAGCATCTACGCGGAGTTAGATTCTGGTTCTTCAGATTGTGCCATTCTACACTGTTTTCTTACGAGAATTTGGCCAGATGCACCGATTCAGGACTATGAAGGGACCGAGTCACAACTAGCCGATGGAACTGTTATGAAGCCAGTTGGTTTGATTGAGCTACCTTTTTCTGTTCATGGGAAACACCTGAAGCTGCAATTCAAGATTTATGAGAAACTGGCATGCAGGTGCATCCTAGGCAAGACTTTCCTGAAATCGACCAATCTTCGGATTGACTGGGTTAATGACAAGGGATACTTTCCAGGAAACGAGGACTTTGTGTTTCCACTGTCACAGCGAGGTGCACACCGCACACTCTGCAAGGCAATCCCATGTAGAGAGTTGAAAAGGTCAAAGGGACTGAAGAGTTCAACAGCATGACTGACAGTCAGTTCGAATATCTTCAAGAGTTCTTGGAGAGGCACAAAGATATGTTCCTGGGAAAACCTGGTCGTACGGATTGCCATACTCACAAAATAGAGTTTCATGATGTTCCTAAGCCACAAGCTCAGAAAATCTATCAAGCAAACCCGAACGTCCGCAAAAAAATTGATAAGATGGTGGATGAGCTTTTAGCAAGTGATCGGATCGAGCCGACCATCAGTGAGTGGGACTCTTTCTTTTTGAAACAGAAAAAGAACGATGAAGGGTATCGTCCTGTTCGCGACTACAGGAAACTCAACACTCAGATTAAGACAGATGGCTACCCGATGACAAGGTCGGATGATGTCTTCAACTTCCTCGCTGGTGCGAAGTATGTCTCTATCTTGGACGGGGAGCAAGGCTTCCATCAAATCCCGTTAGATGAGGCCTCGCAATACTACACCACCTTCGTCTGCCAGAGAGGACAATTTAAATGGAAGGTTTTACCTTTCGGGCTCAAGACTTCGAGCGCTGCCTTCCAGCGAGCGATGGAGAAAGCCTTATGTCCTTTCATCGGTACGGTGTGCATCGTATACATCGATGACATCGTAGTGGCTACCTGTACGTTCCTAGAACATGTAAGGGCTTTGAAGAAGATCCTCGCTGCGCTGAAGAAGCTTAACTTCATTCCAAAGAGGAGCAAATGTCATGTCTGTATGCCAGAAGTGTTGGTCCTTGGACTCAAAGTCTCGGCGAAAGGGCTTGAGTTGACCAGAGAACACTGCGCTTCCTTAAGGGAACTACCCTCGTCCTACCAACAGGAAGAAGGTACAAGAGTTTCTGGGATTTACCAATTTCTTCAGGAAATTTTTAAGATCCTTTGCGGAAACTGCTGCACCACTTTACAATCTCACAAAGAGAGATGAAACTTTCCACTGGACAGATGAACATGAAACCGCTTTCATCACCCTAAAAGAGAAACTGCTCAACTCGAAAGCACTTGGACTACCAGATTTCTCGAAGGAATTCACCATCGAATCTGATGCTTCAGACCAAGGTCTCGGGGCGATGCTTTCGCAGCAGCACGAGGGTCAACGTACGGTTATTGAGTTTTTCAGTAGAACTCTAAAAGACAGCGAAAAGCCCTGGACGACTTTTCAAAAAGAGGCTCTCGCCGCGATTGAAGCCGTTGAAAAATGGAGACACTACGTCGAGGGAGCTCACTTTCTGCTCATTATGGACAAGGAAGCACTTAAATGGGTCCTGTCCAACAAGAAGACTTCAGGACGCACTGCTAGTTGGGCCATCAGGCTTTAGATGTATGACTTCACGGTTATTCACAGGTCGGGAAAGCAGAACGTTGTGGCCGATGCTCTCTTCAGGAATCCGCCAATGGAGATGCATTTTCTACAGTCGCTTCTAGGCCTACAGTTACCCATTGATGAGACGAGACATCCAATGTTTTATCTGAGAGACGATCCAGTTGTCGATCTTCGCGACAAGACCAACTAAAAGAAGAACAACGGAAAGACCCAGAAATTGCGAGAATCTGCAAGCCGCTTTTAAAGCCGAGTCAAGCTGTCAGTAAAGAGAAGGGAAACTTCCTACTCAAAGTCGTGGAGAGATATGCCTTTGACAAAAAAGGTCTGCTTTATTTCACAGATCCCAACGTTCCGGACAAAGGCAGAATCGATGGCAATTTCTGTCTTTATGTTCCCAAGTCTCTCTGACACACGGACCAATACAGCTGCCACGATCATAGGCAGACTGGCCACTTAGGAATTTACAAGACACTGGCAAGACTACGTCAAGTTGCATATTGGCCAAGACTTTTCGCCGACACCGTCTAGTATGTGAGGTCATGTGTCGTTTGTCAAGTGGTCAAAGTTGCCCAATCCAAGAAGGCAGGAAATCTTCAACCTGTAATTCTGCATTACCCAATGCATATGATAGGAATTGACTTTGTGGGACCACTACCAGAAACTTATGCGAGGAATAAGTACATTCTCTGCATGGTAGATTCCTTACACCAAGTTCGTCTGGCTAGTTCCAACACGTTTTACTACCGCCAAGACTGCGGCTACGAAGTTCTTGCAGGCAGTGGTGACTGATAACGGTCCACCGGACTATGTCGTCTCGGACAATGGAGCTTCGTTTGTGGAAAGATGTTTGAGGCAATGCTTACAGGTCTCGGGGATCCACCACAATAGGACCACGGCCTATCACCCGCAAGCAAATTCCACAGAACGCGTCAATAGTACAATGAACACGTGTCTCAAAGCAGCATCATTTGCCACCAACCTATGAACAGTTCCTAATCTACTTCGTTGTTTACTTCAAGAGAACGAGACATCTGGAGAACGGACCATCAAGCTATACCTATGTGGGGTTCTATTCTCTGTCACTTCGAGGGGATCAAACCCTCTCTGTGAACCAGCGGAAGCAATGTATCCAGGATTAGCAGTAATCTTGCGATCTGTTAAACAGGAATCTGTCCCTGTTTAAAACATCAATGCTACCCATTACTTTTACAATTCTACATAACTAAAGTTATGTGTCAGTTAAGGTCTATTTTCTCCCTTTATTAGGGATATGATGGAACCAGCCTATGTATTTGCCTTTTTCGAGTTTCTCTTCTGCAGTGAATTCACTGTTCTCTAAACTTTTTCTTTGGGTGCGAACTTGGTTACACGTGGTGTTGCTGTAGACCTCATGGCTGCAAAAGCTGCCATCACATTGCTCACTTCAACAATTTCCTTCTAGTGTATTAAGTCTGGGTTAATACCCACTTGTATGTTTCATCTCACACATTTGCACTTCCACTGCTTTCTAACAATTTGGGGGCCTCTACGTGTGCAGCGTCATTTGGCATCTCTCCGGCCCTTCCTGGAGCTGCAGGAATGGACTCCCCTCTGGCACCCAAATTCATGACGACATCCTATGTAGGGCAGGGCACTCCTTCCTACTCGAGCTTAGTCACCACAAGGGTGTCTCTTCAAGCCCCCTCTCTGCGTACTGCTCAACAAAGTTTGCTGTACGAGAACGGTTGCTACTCTTGCTTCTATTGCGCTAGGCACAGATTTTCCTATTTGGGTGGCGAGAGGGAAAGGGGAGGACACAACAAGCCGCCCTATTTGCCAACGTTGTTTTTTGTTTTTATGTATCAATTTTAGTGTTGATTAACCCTCTTTGTTCGAGTCCCGTTGTGCCGTCGTGTAAATTAGCGAACAAGTGCATGCAAGATTGGAAGGTGGCACGGTAAACACTTTCGTGAGTGAGAACAGCACA
>JAHWFP010054692.1:21070-56671 GCA_023313725.1 Lithobius niger | reverse complement strand
TGTTTCGTCATAATTTTGTTTTTTAAAGAAATGATTTTAGGTTTTTTAAACGCAAAACTAGTTTGATCCTCAGGGAAAGGGGCACAATGGCTGGTGCTACACTACTCCAAGATGTTGACTGGTGCTGCGATCGTGAATGTTAAAAAATGCCCTGATAAGGCAAATTACCGTTTTGGGCTCTTTTCAAAAAAAAATAAACTGGCATGATCGTAGGGAGGACAACTTTGACCCAAGATTATGCCATTGCCTCTATTACGGGTATAGTATCATGCCATAGCATACTTCATCCAACACCAATTCAGATTCATATTTTTCGACATTAATATAAGGGTTTTTTTTAATTGAATGCTGGTTATCGGCAATTACAGTGGGTAAAACTGGACATTTTATAAATTATAGGAACGTAAAAACCACCGAGAAGACAACAATTAGGCTAGTTTTAAGTTTTCAAAGAAAAATCCTCAGAAGCACAACAAAAAAATGGTGAAAAAAGGTTTGCTACATGGTCGTTAAGAGAAAGTTAAGTTTCGAATTTCATGCCAACCACTAATCTCTACGGATCAGCTGACGTAGCTCCCAAACTAGGCTCCCAATGGGAGCTACGTCAGCAGGCCGCGACAGTTGATCCGTAAAGATCAGTCGTTGAGCACGAAATTCAAAGTTAAAAAATTTGACATTTTCTCCTAACGACCATGTAGCAATCTTTTTCACCGTTTTTTTGTTGTGCTTTTGGTGAAGAAGAAAATCTTCAAAAATCTAAGAGACTAGTTGTTGTCTTCTTGTAGACTCCATGATAATTTTTAAGATCCAGTTTTGGTTACATTTTAGTTTTTGATAATTCAACAACTATTTGAGATACAGTGTACTGTCTTATTAGCACCAATGGTTAGCTCTCAAAAAGATGGTTTGAAAGCTGTATTCATACTTCAAAATCGATCAAAATTTGTCCCGAGTTACGGATTTGGTCACGAATATAAGACGAAGATGCAGTTTTTATGGAACAAATTTGAAAAAAAAAAACACCGTCTTATATTCGGGACAGTAAGTTATTTTTTTAGGCCAGCGGGGCTAGGCGTACGTAGCCTACACTCGGTCAAGCTTTCAGCTTCCATATGTTCGCGGAAATGTGTCGAGTTAAAATAACTTAAATCCCTGGTTACCTGATGCTTAGTGTACATGCAACCTCGCCCGTAAACCAAACAATTTTCTGGTGTTGCTAAGCTTTATATTGGTGCCTAAAGATTTTTACAAATTTCAAGGCCCCTAGTTTTACGTTTCCTACAGGTCCTATTTTTTTTTTGTAGGATTCCAATAAAGATCTTAGGAACTTGCGACCGAACTGAAACACATGTATTGCCATGTTTGCGGTGTGTTTTCCTTGCTATACTAACTATTTAGATCCTAAAAGAAGAACATCGATCTTCCCTTCCGTGGCACTGTAGCATGGTATGAAAATGATACATGAATTGAGTGGCAGACACGATCAAGTAAAGCGTGTACCGACCGTGTTGTGCATTCAAAAGTGATTTTTATCTTCTTATCTTGTAGGACAATGAAAAATATTGTTGCCTTATAATACAATAGGTCGACTGCATCACCCACAGCATCCAGGCTAAAAATTTCTATAAACCTCCTATAAGTTTTTTTTTGATATTCCTATAAAGCTCCAATTTTTAACAAAAAAATTCGTATACTGTATTTCATATTTTTTTTTTATCCATTGAAGTGGCTGGGAGCCACGAAATTTGAAATTTGTCAGAATCTTTGGTACCACAAAAAAAAATACAGCACTGGTCTACGGGCAAAGTTGTACGCAAATTTGACCAGCACCAAGGAACGAGGCATTCAATATGTTACCGTATTATAAATGATACCAAGGTCATAACTGCCAAATTTGAGATTTGGCTTCAGTATTGGTACAGTATCCGTTTTTCAAAAAAACCTTCTCGGTTACCTTGTTAACAATCTGGCTTCATATGCTGAGCCTGAATAGAATCGATCAAGCCAGACTAATTTTATAATGGTTGAGTTTGGATTAGTGATCAGTAAATCTTTTCTAAAAAATAACCTATTTTAGTTTTTAAACATCAGATGTTCAGTATTTATTTTACATTTCAGTAGGCTACTGTAAAACCGCTTTACACAGACGGTTCAAAATTAAGTACAGGGCTTCAATGAATTACTCCCTTCATAACCGTGACTCAGTTTCAACCATAGGAAAGAACTACTCAAAACGTTTTGTTGCAAATCAAAAATATTTAATGCTAATACGCTACCACTATTTTGTTGAGCTCCAAACATCTAGCCTATTTTCAGTTTCGACTCTATTGTCAAGCATGAAAATATTCACCATTTTTGCTTTGAATGTTTGAACAATTCATTACGCTCAAATTATTAACACCAAAATAAACATGCACAATCTCACAACAGGGAAATAGTCCACATCCACAATTGTCTAAAATTTGCAGAAATTGTGGACTAATTTCCTTGTGAGATTGGGTGTGTGTGTATTGGTGTTAATGATTTTCTGAACTCGCGCAGTGTAATGTGTTTACAGTACGCATTTTTAAAAAGTACGCTCAGATTCAAAAATAAATCAAAATAGTTGTTTCTCGGCGTAACATAACGCCGGTCTAGCTGATTCCCGCTGCTTCTACTCTGCTCTAATAGTCAGCATTATTGAAGCAATAGTGTTTGTTTCTAATTGGTAGGGCGCATATCCGTTTTCATTGTCGGCGCTCTGTTTCTTTGCTACACTACCGTGGGAAGAATGAGCTCGCTCGCCCTTTAGCTGATTATTGAAGCTTTGTTTAATCCTTATTCTTAACAATCCTTTTAGCTCTGCTCCTCAGCTAAGTCTGCTCCTAAGTGACATATATATACATGCGCTTTCATATATAGATGCGCTTTGTAAGTGTACTTATTTGTATTCTAGTTTGTGCCGGCAGTCTATCGAAAATTCGCATAGGGTATTTGATTAAATTGATTTTTCTTTGCTGCCAAAACATCTTAACCTGATAATTTAGCATTACATTCCTCGAATGTGATGTTCCCCTGGAGGTTTCTTCCGGTGCGTAGCCGCGTGCTTGCATGTCCCCTACCGCGCATGCGTGTGGTAGTCCTACCTTATAAAAGCGACAGCGCGCACGCTATCACCATTCATTTTCCTCCAGAGGTGTCTCCACGCCACCTCGCGCCGCTGTTCCCCAGCTTTCGCACGGAAAATTGGATTCTACCCGAAGATGGCCGCCGCCTCCGAAGCTCCCGCTTCGCTTGCCGCTCCCTCTCATGCTCTCCTTCGTCCGCAAGCAACTGGCTTCTCCCTCGGCAACCGCTGGATCTCCGCCCTCGACCTCGCCGCAGTTGGCCCGATCCCTGCCGCCTCCTTCACCGAAGCTCCAACTGCAAGCAACAACGTCTTCTCGGACTCTCCCTTGCAACCCGGCCAGCGCACCCCGCCGGCCGAACCCATGGACCTATCGGCTCTACGGGAGGATTTTCTACGGGCGAAAGACGTCTACCGTGAAGCCAAGAAATCCCTCCAACGGGCTACGACAGCTACCCTCTCTCCAGCCCGCAACTCTCCCTTGGACTTGTCGTCCAACTCCTCCCAGATTGGTCGAAGCGTCTCCCGCAGCGAAGTCCGACACATCGTCTAGGAAACGGTCCATGTGATGCAAGACAATCCCATGCCGCCACCCTCCTGCACGTCTTCCGCCCGACACGCCCGCACGCAAGCCTGGATCACTTCTGCCTCCAGCCACGACTCGGGCAAACGCGGCTCAACGCCGCCCCCTGCCGCCCAGAAGAGACGCAAGTCATCTTCTCCCTCTCGTCCGCAAGCTTCTCCTCCTGCGGGCCCCACGGCGACTACCGAAGCCCCACATCCCGCCATCCCTCTTTCGTCCGGCAAGAGGATTCACTTCCCGGACGAGGCCACCGATGACCAAGTTTTTCCCTTGGCCGCGCTGCTCAAGACGGTCGAAGAAACCATTCCCGACTGCTTCCTATTCAAGCCCTCGCAGTCGGCCGACGCTCCCGTGATCAACCGTGGGCTGAAAACTGGCTTCGGCTTTGCCCTTAGGGACAAAGACACCAAACCCCGCAATCTTCTCGGGCAATCCACTACGCTGCTAACCTGCCTCCTCCGCAATGAAGGCTCCATACTCGGCAACGGCGACCCTCTCATCCTGGACAAAGAACCGCCACCACCTCGTCCAGGCCGTGAAAACAGCTTCTTTCGTCCGTTGGGCGACGGCGCTACAAACCCGCACAACTTCGCTACCTACTCGGAATGTGAATTCTTACGCAGCGAAGTGAAGATGGATTTCGGCACTGCTCTTTCCATCGCGAAGAAGGCTGACATCCCTACTTGCGTCCTTTACGACAATGACAAGTGTCTTCGGCTCAGCCTACGGGCCGCCTCTCAAGCCGACGTTCTCAACACGGTGGTAAACGCACAATGCGAGAAATTATCCTCGGACGCAAGCCCCGAAGAAATACGCAGTCTTTCGTCCCTAATCATGCAGCTCTTTCAGAAGGCAAGCTTCGCCACGCATCACTCCATCAACTGGGCTACGAGACCCCTTTTCAACAACACTGCTGCTGCGAGACATTACTCTTTCGTCCGCAAACAACCTAAACGTCTCCACGATGCACCGGCTCCGCAATCAGCCCATCCACGAGTCGGACACACTCTTCCGGGGCCTCATCCCAACTCTCGCTCCCCACCTCGACATTGCCCGTAAACCCAAGCCGTTCAAACAGCTCCCTTCTGCCTCTCGCCCGGCTCTGAAGAATAAACAGCCCAACCCCCGGCCTCCCTTGGACAACTGGAACAGGATGCCGGCCCCTTCCCAGTCCCCGCGTCACAACGACTCTCGTCCGAAAAACCCGCAGCCCTTTCGGACAGACCAGCCTCGCTCTCGTTCCGGCCAACGCAACCAGAAGCGAGCCACCACTCCAGACCGACGTAGTCGCCACTCTTCACAAGGAGGCAAAACCAACTTTCGTAAGAACCAACAATGACGCCTCTCACCCATCTTGTCTTCCAGTCGGGGCCAGATTATGTTTTTTTCTCCCAGCTTGGCTACAACTAACAAAAAATCCAGAAGTCCTTTTTATCATCAAACACGGCTTTCGTCCGGAATTTCTGTCGAAGCCACCGATCCTCCCATCACCACCATGGGAATTCTCCCCACCACCAACACAACAACTATCGTTCGAAGTCTCAGAACTCCTGCGGAAGGATGCGATAAGGGAATGCCACAAGCCAGGCCCAGGCTTCTACAGCTCCATCTTTACCCGACCAAAGAAGTCAGGAGGCTCCCACTTGATCTTCAACATGAAACCTCTCAACAAATTCATCTCAAACGACCATTTCAAAATGGAAACTCTCGAATCCATCCGTCTTTCGTTCAAGCAAAACGACTGGACAGTCTCGATCGACCTAGAAGCGCTTATCTCCATGTCCCACTCCATCCGTCTACCACGCACCTCTTTCGGTTCATCTACAACCAAAAGGTCTACAAATTCCGTTGTCTTCCCTTCGGCCTGAATGCAGCCCCCAGAATCTTCACCTTGGTTCTCAAACCTATTCTGGCACATCTACACCAAAACGAAATTCAAGCCAACGCTTACCTGGACGATTGGACCCTCAACAACTCGGACCCTCTTACTCTACTACAAAACAGGGACAAGACCATTTCCCTACTAAACCGTCTGGGCTTCGGAATAAACTACTCGAAATCTCGCCTAATCCCAGCACAAATCTTTACCTTCCTGGGAGCCTCTTTCGACCTCCACACAGCAAGAATTGCCCCCTCCCCGGAGCGGATAGAAGACCTCCTTCTCCACACCCGCCTCTTTCGGTCGAAAACAAGTTTGTCTCCTCGGGAACTAAACTCCCTCATCGGGAAGATGGACGCAATGGCAAACCTCGTCCCCTACGGTCATTGGATGGTAAGACCACTTCACCACCACCGCATAGACAACCGGGCAATCAATCAGGACCTCCCGGACAAGCAAACCCCCTTCAGCCCCGACTTTCCTCTGGACTCCCTCCTTTGGTGTTCAGATGTCACCAACCTCACGAAGACACAACCTCTCCACGAACCACATCCCGAGGTACTCATCTTCACGGACGCTTAAAAGACGGGCTGGGGTGCCCACCTGGGAACACAAGAAGCCTCCGGCCTTTGGCCTCTATCCTGCACGGACCACATCAACTACCTCGAGCTCCAAGCAATCTTACTCGCCCTACATCAGGAACAAAACTGTACAAATTTAGTCCGACAACACGACTGCTCTGGCCTACATAAAGAAACAAGGAGGAACGAAATCCAGATCTCTCCACCACCTAACTTCAGAAATCTTCAACCTCTGCATCCCACACAACATCACACTCCTTCCTCTCCATATCCCAGGCAACAGGAATGTGATTGCCGACTCCCTATCACGCCGGAAACCTCCGACAGGCGAATGGTGCCTCAAGAAATCCATCTGCGAATCTCTCTTCACCATCTGGGGCACTCCAATGATAGACCTGTTCGCCACGAGGCACAATGCCAGACTTCCCCACTACATCAGCCCGATCCTGGACGACTCGGCAATAGCAATAGACGCCCTCACGTTTCCTTGGCACAACCTATTCGCCCACCTTTTCCCACCCTTCAAACTACTTCCACAAGTACTTCGGAAAATAGAGGAAAGTCACATCCTGTTTATTCTAATAGCCCCCCTCTGGCCATCGGCAGCATGGTTCCCACTCCTTCTAGAACTTCTAGTCGACATTCCAAGAAGTCTACCTCTTCAACCAGATCTTCTATCCCAACAGAAAGGAACAAAGCTACACCCGAACGTGGCCACCCTCAACCTACACGGGTGGCTACTATCATCAAACTCCTTAAAAAGGCTGGAATTCATCAAGAAGAGGCCGAACGCATCGCCTCAAATGCAACAAGAGACTCCACTAACCGGATGTATGACAGCCACTGGTCAAAATGGATTCGTTGGTGTATCACAAAACAAGTTAATCCTGTCAACCCACCTCTTCCCACCCTCCTGAACTTCTTCAGAGACCTGTTTAACATCGACAAACTCAAAGTCTCTACAATCCTCGTCTACCGCTCTGCCTTAAACACTGTCTTCAAAGCCGCCAACAACATGAACCTACTTGACGACTACAGAATTTCAGCCCTGCTTCGTTCATACGCAAACGCCCATTACCCATTACCAGAAGATCAATAACAGACTAGGACCTTTCTCTCGTTCTCCAGTCATTAATGAGTGAACCATATGAACCTTTACAGGACACCTCCCTCCATCTCATGTCCCGCAAAACGATCTTCCTTGTCACTGTAGCTGCCAGCCTTCGTTGTTCAGAAATCCAAGCCCTCTCAGCAGATCCTGCATACTGCATCTTCGGCCCCAACTACTCTTCTGCCGCCCTATATCCGAGGTCAACATTCAGAGCTGAAACACAGAAACCTTCGGAACCACCGAAACCAATCACCTTTCCAGCTCTATCCACCCTAGTTGGAAACGAACCGGAACGCCTTCTATGTCCAGTCAGAGCCTTACGCTTCTACCTAGCCCGGACACGTCATGAAGACATTCGCCGAGGAAGAAACCAACTCTTTCTCCCAGTCGACCCCTAATCTGGTGAAACATCAGCTGCCATGGTTTCAAGATGGATTAAGAAAACAATCGAAGCAGCCTACGAAAAAACTCCGAATGAGAGCATGAGAGTGACGGCGTACGAAGTAAGAGCTGTCTCCACATCATGGGCCCACCACAACGCCATCCCAATAGAAGACATCTTGGCAGCAGCGTCCTGGCGCCATCAAAAACCTTCACCTCCCACTACCTGAGGGATATGTCAAGAGAAGAATCAGGTCTACACCGGCTAGGACCGATCATCGCAGCCAGAACTGTGGTCAACCCCCCATTAAGCACTCAGAACACAGAAGCAAGCCATCCTTGAAGGAAGCAAGCCACCCAGAAGGAAGCAAGCCACCCAGAAGGAAGCAAGCCACCCAGAAGGAAGCAAGACCCAAAACAACGGTCCTTTTCAGGGCCACCAAACCCTACGAAAGAGACCCAAGTTCCTGCTATCACTTGTTCTGAATAAAGTGCGAATTTTTTTCTCTTTCAGATAAAAAATCTTTTGGGGGAACGCCTGCTTGCATCTAGGGGCGCTCGCCAGGACGGTGCCCGCCGCCAAACGTGACGAGGTCAACCTGATAATGCTAAATTATCAGGTTAAGATGTTTTGGCAGCAAAGAAAGAACATTTTGCCGGCCCCCAGTCCGGCCGGCTAAAAATGGTTTCTTTGTGCCTAAAACATACTTAACCTACTCCCGCCCTGCCTCCCCTCTTAAGTCACCGCCTGACATATTGAGAGTAAAATGAATGCCAATAGCGTGCGCGTTGTCGCTTTTATAAGGGAGGACTACCACGCGCATGCGCGGTAGGGGACATGCAAGCAGGCGGCTACGCACCGGAAGAAACCTCCAGGGGAACATCACATTCGAGGAATGTAATGCTAAATTATCAGGTTAAGTATGTTTTAGGCACAAAGAAACCATTTTTAGCCGGCCAGACTGGGGGCCGGCAAAATGTTCTTTCTTTGCTGCCAAAACATCTTAACCTGATAATTTAGCATTATCAGGTTGACCTCGTCACGTTTGGTGGAGTTCTATTTTGGAATTCGAGCGTATAAGTGGATCCAAATGTCAAGCATGTTTGAAGCATTTAGAGCTTCACAGTACAGATGCCGGACGCAGCTCGTTTAAGCAAATTAAGCGACAAGAGGGTACGAACCGTGTGACATACTGAATGGAGCTGTTTGAAAAAAATTGTGTAAGACCGTTGGTTGCGTAAACAGATCTAATCACTGGTTAAATCATTGCCAACCATGAACGTAAGTAAGTGCTTGACAATGCTTAAAGCAAAATTGAAAATCGCCTTGATAATTTACGTGCAACAAACGAATATGTGTTAAGTATTATATTTTTTTTTATAATTTTGGGAGTAGCCTAACACTTTTCGGGTTCTTCGCGATGGATGAAGCTGTAATAAGATTGCTTTCATTCTTTTTTATCGAATTTTGTATTTTTTTTAAATATTTTTTTTTATGGTGATTAGATCATATAATTATAGAAACAACTGTCGTAGTATCCAAGGGCTGTAATGAAGCCCAGTATGCTACCATCCAGTCTCCATCCCGACAATACGACCAGTGTTTTGTATGATGACCACTTGAAAGCACTTCTTAGGTTTGTGTGTCTCGTCCTTGTCGCTTCCGTGGGTCTTGTGAACACCCGGTCGTGGCGCTTTTCCCTTCTGGCGAAGTAAAAATGGAATCATTTTGCAGAGCTGGTTTGGAAGTTTGATGCGATTCGCCTTTATTCATGTAAACACGCCCTATCACATTGGGATATGTTCCCGGTAAAGATGGCGAACATACGGCGCCCCACGTAATTTAGAAAGTAAAAGAGTACCTGACTATTGTCAGGAACTAGGGAAATTACTAAGGTGCATGCATACATTTGGTTACGGGGTTTTACGTGATCCATATACTGTACGCAGTGTTGGACAGTGGGGACGTGTTTACTATGTCCCAATTGTCTCGCTTTTTGTAAACCGGTGCTGGTTTTTGATGCGCATTTCAAATCTCATTGTTAACATGTGCTTTCTAGGGACCGTGTAAAGTTAGTGTAACGCTTTTCACTGCCATTTCATTTTTTCTCTTGTAATTGTGTCACTGTCGAAGCATCTGTGAAGTTTTTTCTTCTTTTTTTAATACTATTACTTGCCATGATTGTCGCAAAAATACACTAGCCTATTTTCAAAGTTCATCACCAGTTAAAACGTTTGTGGTGTGCTAAGTTTTCGTTTCGAAAGACATGATGGGCCTACTAAATTTAGTTCACTGCGTCGTGCTTTTTCATGCGTTCTTTTGGCTGTTTTCACATAGGAGTGGACGAATATTCCAACGTTTTGAGTTCAGCGCTCGTGACCAATGATCTCTATGGCGCACGACGTGTGCGTACTTTTCGGTCAATCATGGTTATTATTTCAGTAATTGTAACACCAAAACAAACATGCACAATCTCGTAAGGAAATTAGTCAAAAATTTCTGCGAATTTTGACCAATTTTTTTAGTTGTGAGTTTGTGCGTATTTGTTTTGGTGTTAACGATTTTCTGAACTCTCGCAGTGTTTACATTTTTTGTAAAGTCAGAAATATTGGGTATGCTGTATCAAATATTTTTTTTTAGTCGAAGAGTCAGAGTGGACTACTACCCGCTAAGTTAAGAGTTGACATATTGATTGGCATTGGTATTGGCATGGATAGCGCTGGTTACAAGTCTTAGGCGATTAATGGACTCTTCTCTCTTAGTGTTGTAGCCTACCTAATTTTGAATTCCTCTGCAGCCTTGTTTTCTCGACAGCTCTTCAAATGTTGAAACGCTATTTTAATATTCATTTGAAGAGTAATCACGTTATATTTCACAAATAAATAGCAGACATAGAGAAGGTGCGAATTTTCGAAGCGCCAATCCTTTAAACAAAAAAGATATCTCTCATTCGTCTTCGGCCATTTTAAGATGTCGGTTCCTGTATATCTCCATCATCGTGGGAACTTTCGTCACGTATTAGTTTTGAAAAAGCTGTTCTGAGCCTGTGGTATTTGGAAGGCAGTCTCTTTTTTCATCCGTGTGCGAATCTCTACAGGGCTGCATTCCAAATACTGAAGGCTGAGAGCGTTGTTGTCAAAATCTAATACAAACGTTAGTGACGAAAGTGACCACAATGATGTAGGTGGAACTGATGACTTATTAACGGCCCGATGATGACGAATGTGAGAATCCTTTTTGTTTAAAGGGTTGGTTCAACGAAAATTCGCACATTTATGTTTGTGATTTGTTAGGCTATTTGTGACTATACAGCATGATTACTCTTCAAGATGAACTCTCAAATTCGCAGTAGATTGTCGCAGTTTTTGCCAATTTAATGGCTTCTTTTTTCAAAAGTCATGAGTTACGATCAATGACCTGACTTTACCACGATTTGTGGTACAATTTCAGACTGTAAATTCATGTACTTTCTACTCCTTTCAGTAGGGAGGAGTAGCTGGCAAGAAGTAGACCTATCGTGGAATGCCCAATTTTTCGTGTAATTCCGTGTTTTTCGTAAACATTTGTCCAAAATTCAGTTCCTTAACTTGTCAATTTCAGATCGCAATTTGCTGGCAACGCAGCCACCATCTTGCTTGCGAATTGAAACTAGAATTGAATCCTGTGAGATCAGAGGAGAGTCGCTTGATCAGACCATAGGTAAACTCAAAGGCGGTCAGACAATTGCAAAACTGATGAGGAATGTGCATGCTGTGTTTTTCTATTCAAAACGATAAAAAAAATGGCAAGATCAAAACATCAAGTGTGTGATTCCATGCAGCTGAGAAATGTTTTTTTTTTTTTTACTTTTTGCAATGAACAGCATTAGCATTAAAATAAAGTTTATACTTATGTTCAAGCAAATTATTTTCTGATGGTGCCAAAATGTTTTTTGTAAGTTGCCCAAGTATCGCATTATTTTCTATTTTTTGTCGCGGATGACGGTTTGAACATTTTAACGTGGTAAAATAATGTACCCGGTTACGACGAAAAAGTGGAAAGCAAGTGTTTCTTTAAAGTAAGGAGGGGTGATTACCGAAAATTTCGATTATAATGTAGGCCTACTTGGGGATGAATATATCGCGATATATCCTAAAAAAAAGCTATTCTTCAAACAAACAAAATTATAAATACTAGTAATAAAGGCAAAAAAAACATTGCACAAGGTAAGGGTGATAACAATAATGACGAAAAAAATTACTGTTAGGCTGCACAAAATAAATAAAAAAATGTTTTTCAGACAAATAATTTCCGTAAGGAGATCACAATCAGGCTTGCAGATTTTGTTTTGTTTTTTACTGTAAATGGTGCTGCGATGAGGGCAGCCTACTATTTTTTTTTAGCACAAAAAGCATTCTTTGTGGTCAATGCAAGGTCATAATCTTCTAAAAAGCTTCTAGTTTTATAATTCTTAACATGACTAATGCAATTTTAGAATGTAGGTTATGTATCTGTACCCGAGTACCATTCTACGGTGGTAATGCCAAATGGGAGCTGATGAATAGCGCCCCTTAGCCCAAAATCATCATTCTAGAAATTGTCGAGCCTTTCCTTTTCGTATATGCTCAAAAGACGCTTCTCCACAAATTACAAACATACACATTTTTACGCATCTCGTGATCTCTCTTCGTATTACTGAACCGTATTTATTTAGCAGTTTAGTTACATTCTTTAGGCCATCGTCATACGCCGGTACAATTTAGAATTAAAAAGAACTTGGCATGGTTCATTATATTTCAAAAGTTAACAGCATAATTAATTTCTAGTGTGATGCGTGATTGTGCAGAACTAGAAAGTTTCACCGAGTTGAAAGTTATCGTCAGTGTATATAGGCGAATAAAGGGTTAAATATGCGACGAGCATGATTTTTTTCCGAAAATTGGGGAAAAAATGCCAAAATGCGGGGTATTTTTCAGGATGCGGTGATACCTGAGAAACGTTTACTTTTATTTGTGTGGCCTTACATGATCATTTGCAGGCATGAGAAATTTGAGCTAATTAGCCGATTACAGCTTTTTTTTGTGCTGAGCAACATTTTCAGTATGTTTCCGGTTTTTTTTAATTTTTGTTGGTACTTTTGACTTCAGTTTTGAACTTATGGTAGGTCTTCTGTTTAAATTTAGGTGAATCTTAAAATGTTCAGCTTTTATCCATTATTAATACGAAAGATGGAAAAAAATATTATATTTTCTTTTTGTTTTTTTGTTCAAAAATACTTTTCATTTTTTTTTTGTTCAAGGCCACTCATGCCTGCATTTGCCAGATGTGCAATTTTTTTTTGTCATTGTTGCTCCTCACTTGTCATTCTTTGCTGTTCATAAAGTTAACTTCACTGTTGTTTCATCATTTAAGCTATTCGTTTACCACTCACTGCACTGTACAAACAGGAGAAAATTACCCTACTCTGGTAGTATGGTTCTTCAGTGCATTAATTTATCGAGCTGTAGTTGTTTTTTGCAATGTTTAGTTTTCGTAATCCAAATAGCATAAAGCGTGTATTAGACTCCCATGGGCTTACACAGATAATTTGGCAAAAATCTGGATTGGGCGTTAAATAAAGAATAAACCATTTTCTGACTTTCAGTTTGTACCCATCATAGTTAAAAACGTTTTGGAATGATGTTGGAAAGGCCAATTTTTTACATCCTTTGAATCGATGTAGAGAGGGTTGGAGGGGAGAGAGTAAGAGGCCTTCTGCAGGTGCTAAAAGACAGAGGAAAAGTCCACTATTGACACAGTGAGGGAGAATTGGCCTGTAAGCATAGA
Source organism: Lithobius niger (assembly GCA_023313725.1). NCBI lineage: Eukaryota > Metazoa > Arthropoda > Chilopoda > Lithobiomorpha > Lithobiidae > Lithobius > Lithobius niger. Next base: position 43,224 of record JAHWFP010054692.1, on the reverse strand, counting down.
ACAAGCAGTGGGTGCATTAATTTTTCCCGACTATTCTATTTTACAGCATAAAGCATTCACTTAATTTTGCAGTAGAAAACGACATTTTAAGGGGTAGGCGTCAACTTCACTATTTCACAGTGTGGGTGGGCATTAGCCTCGCCTGTGGGTTTAAAGCAGTAATCATTATTTATGGTTGTTTGTTATAGCCATAATTATGGTTTCCCCACATGTTTGCAACTGGCAGACTCCCATGAATTGTGACACATAAGCACAGTAGAAAGTCTTATCCTGACCGAGATCAGTTTCCGTATTGGTGAAACAGATAGCCTATCAGATAGGCTATCATGTGGTATCGGATGGGTGTGTAGGTCAATTAAAATTGTGGGTTGCCACTAGTAGGTTAGCTAGCTGTGATTAGTCACTGGTTGTGTTTTTGTTATCGACATAGTCCTGTTTTGTGTGCATGTGTCAAAAATTCCAGGTGGCAAGTTTTCATGTTAAACACAAAAATATTGAAAAAGCAAATTGGCACAACGTTTTGCTTTTATAGACGATTGAACTACAGTGAACCTGTGTGTGACTGAGGAGTGACAATGTACATAAAATGTTTTTGCGGAAACATTTTCATTCATTAAAAACAGTTTAATTTTCCTCAGTTTAGGTAGGGAGTTTCTTGGTGTTAATTACAATGGTGCGTTGTTTATGTTTACTTGGCTCCTGTTCTTTTAAAAAGAGCTGAGAGGAAAAAGTGGAGATTGCGTTGGGCAAACTGGTCTGAAGAATTCAGTGAAGAAATAAGTCTGTGCTGAAGTCTGCTAAGTTTCACCAGGAAAAAATTAACGTTGTGTTTGTTGCACCCTCCGTCGGGGGCTCAATTCATTGATAACTGGTTTCAAGTTACTTTAATTTCCTGTAGTTTGACACCAATCTGGTGACTAGGCACTAACCTTATGACCTCCTAACTGCAAAAGTTAAATTGCCATGTGGCGACTGGCCGTGTGGGTGTCTGTATCAGATCGGTAGATGCGGTATCAATGCTGCTTTAAAAACGGAACACAGTTGGTTGCTACTTTAAAAAATATACGAATAATTAATTGCTTCATTATGTGTTTGATCGATTCAGTGTTGTTTGATATAATGCTGTGTCAATTTGCATGAAATGAAGTGATCAGTATTGATGATAGCAAGAATTTATAGGTGTCATCCTAGACATACGCCTTAGGTAGGTTTGTCGCCAGCACGTTGACCACCATGTGCCACAAATGATTTTCTTTTGTCGAAACCTCTGGTCAGGAAATTGCCTGTGTGACTGTCTCGGGTCGTGTGCTAGGCGGGAGAGTCTGAATTTTATGGCGTTTTGTTAGGCATTGAAAAGTATAGATTTCTGACAGATTGTGAACATTGAACTGGAAAAGCATGGAATTTACTGACAGTTATGGTCAAGGATTAATTAGGAGCTCGTTATTAAAAAAAATATTTTTGTTGCTGTAAATATACTAATAACATTCTTTCTGTCATTCTGCATTGCACCATTAAAGAAAAATATTGAATACAAACCAGGCAAAGTATTTTTTTTTTTTTTTACATTTTTTGCAAAGTTTGCTCCTCTTTGGCATATTGGGGGAAAGGTAATGTTTTTAACGTCAAGTACTGAGCCTGAAAAATCGCGTGGAAAATGCTTGGAATTTGGTTTAGATGACGATTTGAGAGAACTTATTGGGAAAAGAGGATCTTACCTTTAATCGACCCCATCCTGGGGGAGGGGGGGGGGATAATCTGCCCCCGACTTCATTTAAAAAAAGAGAGTCTTCAATCAACAAACCGGCCTCCCCACTTCCACTGAAATCAAGCGATCTCCACTCATCTTACTGGTCACCATCTTTCACCGATTCCAACTTTTCTGGCTTGCAACACAGGAAACCCGTAATTTCAGACCCCGGAACTTGTTCTTGCCCCGGCATGAACGTGCGTGGGAGGATTGACATTCACAAAGTGTGCCAAACCTATTACAAATACGAATATTACAACAGACCTTGTCCCTTATGCGTCAAGATCCTACCACCAACATGGATAAAGATCATCAAACTCCAGAGAGCTGCCAAATTACGTTCAAAACAAGCAAAAGAATGAGGAGTCAAACTGCTACAAACCGGTAGCCCTCGCCAAGTGACGAAGAACCCCCGAAAGAAAAATCTAAACCCAAACCGCCGACTCCTCGCTTCTCCCATTCAAGCTCCCCTTGCAATACAGGAGGGTCATCACCAAGGGAATTTCTCCCAAGCTTAACAATCACGTTGTCATCAGAATTTGGATCCCCTATGGCACCGAAGCCACTTGGACTCAATGCCAACTTTACTGGAATTGAACGAACAATCAACCACCCCTGCTGCCATAATCTCAAACCCCACAGAAGTAAATACTGTAACACATTACCTGTGGCACCATCTAACCCGAAGTTTCGACATGTAGCTAGCAGGAACCAGTCTACTTCTTCCTCTGCACAACCCATTGGAAACAAACCTGCCCAATCGACAACCAATGATTGTGACTCGACACCTTCTTACATGCTCAACCATGCAACTCAAGACGTGAGTTGACAGCTCATATCGATACTCCTGCACCAGTTCTTCCTGGTTATGAACCTCAACCACCAATGGAAAACCGCCAGATGTTACCAGATGCACCTCTCACCTCAAGCATCACCACTCCCTTCCCTCATGCCGAGGAGGCCCATGTCCCACCTCAACAACATTTTGGACTGGACGAACAGCAAATCACCAACAACTACGAACATGACGTTCTTCCCTACTTCTCACCTTCGATCATTGCGGAAGATCTCCACCTTTCTCCATCTGACTTCCAAACCTTGATCTCCAACTACACCAAACTCGAAATGGAATTTGCTAAGCAACAATCCATTGCAATCAATGTATGGATCTCCTATCGGAAACTTCTACTTTTCACTGCCAAGGATAAATTAACAGAATCACTTCAAGCAAAGCTCCCCAGCAGAGAAACAGGCGTAGCCTGGAATGGAGAGGAGATTGAGTTTACAACAATCCCTAATCCATCTTACCATGGGGAACTTAGCTTTGAGCATCCATTACAGCGTCAATCAGGGCTCTGCTATCCTCGAATTTGCTACCCACTGTATGACTTGTTAAAGCCCACTGCCGAGCTCATACCACCAGTATTCCCTTTTGGGGACCTTCCACTTGATCCACCCAAAATTCAACCCCCTGACCTTAACTTTGAGGAAGAAACAAGAGACGCTCAATTTGTCGCTGAATGGTATGCCATGGCCCACCAATGCCCTTCTGAACATTTTAACGGTTTTAACAATTGGCAGTTTGATAATAATCACCTTACTCAACCTAATCTGACGGGACTCCAACCTTACACTTCAAACAGCACCTTAAATCTTCCATGCACCAAATGCAGGCTTCATGCTAAATAGGCTACTGCGTCTACGATTTTCAGCAAGGTCCCAAAATCGGTAAATGATCACTTTTCAACTTGTAACTATCATTCGGATCGCCGGGGAAGAAACCATTCCATTTCGACCCATCTCACCATACTTCGTAATTTGGACCTTTCCTTTTGACTGCATTAAACTTTCCTTGATTTCCGCAACTTTTCTCGTGCAACCACGTGAACCTTCATCATCAGAACGATATCCAACCATGTGAAAACCCCTAAACCACTCATCGGAATTAAAAAAAAAAAAAAAAAGTAATGAACCCTCGATCCACAAGCAAACGCTTCTTTTCCCGACAACAACACCCATTGTGAAATTATAGATACCCCAAATACGACTAAATGTCAATGTTGGATCAATGTTAATCATCCCAGCAAATCAATCGAACTCAACCAGTGAACCCACAACCAAACCAAGGGTAGGTCATGTGCAAGAATCCAGGCAAGATGGAACAACGTCAAGCCGCTGCTAGATAACGTCATCCATCAAAACCAAATCAAAGGTAAATACTTCGCAATTTTCTTAAAGAATTTAGACATGTTTGACACCTGTCCCCCCCCCCTTTCCCGAAAAAAAAACAGCAAGGAAAATGAGAAAACCCAACTCACAACCCTAGGGAACTCGTTCAGAACGTGCCCGCCACCAATTCGTGGTCAACTGTCAATTGCAACAATTTACAAGTATAGTATTTTTCCAGCAACAAGAAATGTAAATTTGCCGGCTCCATGTAGACCGGCTGAAATTTGTTTCTTTTGCTAAGGAAAAATACTATACAAACCCACCCTACCTCCCCTCTTGAGTCGCCTCCTGAGAGATCGAAAGAGAACTTTAAGATGCATTTATCTTCGAGCAAGCTCTTAAGTAAGGAGGGCTGCACGTGCACAGTGAGTTGTGGAGCTGGGTGAATCGGCGCAACTTTAATTCTCAAGGCACAGAGAGCATAATTGCAAAATAATGACAAGTATATTATTTTTCCTTAACAAAAGAAACAAATTTCAGCCGGCCTTCATGGGGGGCCGGCAAATTTGCGTTTTTTTGTTGTTGCTTGTTGTGGCATTCTGAAGCTTTTCTCATAAATACATGTCTGCATTCAAGTCGGTTAGCAGCACCATGGATGTGGTATGGCCAAGCCACCAGGACCCCTTGCAAGCCAGGGTCCGTGATCCTGAACACAATGAACACCCTTTTTTTTCAGTTTTACTTTTGGCCTGAGCTGGTGGTCTGAGGCCCCTTAAAGCATGGGCCTAGGGACAGACGCCCCCTTCTCTCCCCTCTAGTTTCCCCTGTGTGAAAGCCCCTTCAGTGCTCACATTCAAAAAACAGCTTGATAGTGTGTTACCTTCTATCATACCACTCTATGACTATAAAAATTGGTGGTGGGGATTACTCGAAATCATAAGCCAGTAGGCTCTCTGTCGAATTTTATTCAAATTCAAATTCATAGTGGTGAGTTCAAATGTGCCGCGAGCAAGGCAGGCATCCCATTTGTAACAGTTTTATCGGTGCTACAAACTAAGATGTAATAAAACTATTATCTGTATTGTTAAAACAACGTACCGATGTTTTCTAGAGTAGCATCGCATTAGTATTTTTATACAAGAGAAGGTATCTAGACACACGCTAGTGTGTTGCCGCCAAGTAGACGTTTTATTGTTGTTGGAGCTTAATTGTTAGAGCGTAATTGTTTACGCACATTTTAAACCCAACCACAAATCCGTGAGACCTCTGTAAGCCGAGCTATTCGAAAGAGTGTAATTGTTGTCAGATGGCGGCTCACTAGCAGACTGTGTCTTTTAACTGAAACCAACTTATACGTGATTTCAGCATACTGGTGTAAATTCCCAATGCGGTATAAATCTTTGCAAATCGTTTGAATCAGGTGTCTTGGGTCCAGTAACAAAGAAAAACTCAACACGAAAATGTGGGAACGTGTTCTTATGGAGAAAATGTTCCCTCGATAACGTTGAGTGTTACTAGTAACTAGCTAATCACCAGGCTCCCATGTTAATTCTCATAGGGTATAAAGACACCTCTACAGCTCATTAGGGAAAGTTGCCAGATCTAAATTTCGGCAGACAGGTAAAGCGTCACATGGGGAAGTGCCTTTTTCTAAAGTGGGGGTTGCAGCTAGAAGCACGTGGCCCTGAAGTGGCTCGTAAGTACACAATTATTGTTGTAACCATTGTTTGCATTGTCATCCAATCGTTTCAGTACTTGATTGTCAGATTGCACTGTTTTTGCAAATAGGTGGTTCACTAAGAGAAAGAATATCTTTATCTTTTATTGCAAAGGTTTCGTCTTGTTTTTTTTTACGATACACGAATCCAAACTGAATTAACTGCCCCACCACGATAAAAGGGGCAATTTTGCTGGAAAGAAGACTTAGGAAACAAAATTCACATCGTCAGCACAGGGGGGAAACTGTTCTTTATGGAGAAAAAGTGTCCTCAATAACGTGACGCGGACATTTAATTTTATGTAGACTTACTGTTCTTGCAGTCTACTGTAAGTGGCGAGTAATTTTAAACAGCTGGTGAGTTGTTTAGTTTTAGTAATCTTTGTCTACCACCAGAATATTAGAACTGTATGAACATTTACCATTCCGTGAGTTTGTTGTATGTGTTCATGATTAAATGATTAACGTTAACCTCGGGAGGGCCAAGTGAAGGGGGATGCGCTGATTGAGTGAGCGAAGCGAAAGCAAATCAGCGTTTGTTAGCTAGTGCGCTCAAAAATCGGGTTAAATAGACTTAAGCATGTGAAATATGGGCATACAATAAGACAAACCATGTCCATTTGGCTGGTGTAACGGCTAATTGGGCAATGGCAAACGTAAAAATTATGAATTATAAAATTTATAGACACTCCAGACAAAAAAGGTAGAGGTGACTATTGGCAGTGGAATTCTTTGTATTCACAGGCCTACGAAAGTTATGATATCCACCCAGAACCAAAACTGGTATAAGATCAGCCGCCAAGTTTCCAAAAAGGATCGACCTTTCAAAGTAGTGATATCATTCAACCAGGGAAAGGCCGCCAAGATTAATCCTATTAGCCAAATTAATTGCACGGAATAATACTTTGGACGTTAAATCAAAACTTGAAGATTGCTACCGCTTGTAGCAATCTTCTAGTTTTCATTTAACTTTCGAACTATTAGTAGGTGCGATTAACTTGGCTAATAGGATTAACCTTGGTGGCCTTTCCCTGGTTGAATGATATCACTACTTTGAAAGGCCGATCCTTTTTGGAAACTTGGTGGCTGCTTTTATACCAGTTTTGGTTTTGGGTGGATTCCTTCTACACCGTGGCTGTAGGATAGACATGCCATTGTTAACGTACTGTATAATTTCTGTAAATAAATTAACATTCACCCGGTAAAAGTTGCCATCCTTCTTCCACTACGAGAAGAAGCCATCCTTTTTCCGTCACAGCAAGAGTTATCTTTTGCCAGCCCTAGCGAGTTCGAGAGGTCCAACTTGTTAGGATTGACCCCGAACAACTACTGAAAACAGAATTCAGACTCGCTGTATTTATACGGTTCTACATAATCGACTCCCGCCAAATAATTGCGCAATCAGTAACAGGCCGTGTGCAGGAAGCTATTTCAAGTGGTTATAACTCACCCTATTAGAGTCGACTTTGTGTCCTCCGTTTGTAAGTGCCGTTCATATTATTACCTGTAATTTTAGCATTCTTGTTTTCATGCTTTTTCCCTACAGAAGTGAAGTTATAGCCCTACTGCCTGCCAGCTCGGTAACCCAAGTGCGCATGCATTAACACACCCCTCTTATAAAATCTTCGAGGCCGTTCTTTAGCATCTACGCTGTGTAGACATCTTTCGTTTTATCCTGCTTATTACAACGTCTTCGTTACCTTGACCTGCCTGTTGCCTCCGCCTTCAACCATTTCGACAATTGCAGCCTTCCTGGTGACAGCAATGGCTAGAAGCAATGGTCGAACCTCGAATGATAAAACCTCCTCAAAGAAGACTACCCCGCAGCCCAATCTGTCGTCTGCTATTCCTGTCGTTGGCCTTTCGTCTCCTCTGCCAGGATTGTCAGGCTTTTCATCGGGTTTCGTCGTTCACTGGCTTGTCACGAGTCGCCCACTGGCTTCCCGCTATGTCTTTTGCCCACTCTTTCGTTGGCTCCTGCCGGTACTACGGTCGACACTGTTGTTATGTCTCCCATTCCATGCTGTCAGACTACGGTCTCTACTACAGGCCATCAAGCGCTGTGGGAGGGACTTCTTAGAGTCAAGGAAACTTACACCAGGTTGAAGCGAGTCCAGGTTGAAGTCAAGTCCAAACGTAACGACAGGACACCTGTTCAGCCGACTGTCGCTCCTCTCGACCTTTCGTCCAGCTCTTCTCGCGGATCTCAAGAATCGTCCTCCATTCTGCCCTCGGCTACGGCTGGCGAGCCCCCCTCTAAGGATCAAGTCCACTTGCTTATGGACAGAGCCATTCATTCATTCCAGTACAAAAATCTGTCACCTCGACATTCTTCCTGGTCCTCGTAAAACTAGTCTTACACCCGGGATTGGGTCAGGGGTGCCACTTCAGCGGATCCTCTTCACAAACGCCATTGCTCCTCATCTGTCGTCCAGCCTTCCTCTAAGCGACACTGTGGTAGCCGGTCCAATGACAGTGCTCGCATTGGGTCATCCAACCTGCCGTCTGCCTTTTGGCACCCCGGGATTCCTCCCTCACAGCCTCGTGCTTCTGCTTCTCAGCCACTCGTCATTGCAGTAACAGTGAATTTGATTCTGCATTGGTAGCGGCCTGGCGTCAGATCCACTCATGTTATGCTTCTATCCATTCAACTGTACTCCAGAAGACTCCTTGCACGACTTGGCCTCTGACCAGGATGGCGGATCTCGCCACGCTCATTTTGCTGAGGCCGTCTAAGATGCTGAGGGAGGTCTGCTGGAATCCCGTTATCTGATCTTCTTAAAACGGTCGAAGACAACGTTCCTGACGCTTCTTGTATAAGCCGCCCTCACCGGACTCGGAATCCGTCAAGAACAGAGGGCTGTCCATCGGTTTTGGCTTTCGCCTTCGTGACCAGATTACACAACGTTGCTCTGTGTTGAGTCAGTCCACCGCACTTCTCGCAACCCTTCTGCGCAATGGGAGCATCCTTCTCGGAAAAGAGGATCGTCTCAAGCTCGACATGGTCCCTTCCCCCGCCTTGACCTAGCCAGTAATCTTGGTTCGTTTGGCCTTTCTGTGATGGTTCAGCTAACTCAAGACATTTTGTCACATATTTTCAGTCGGAATTTTTGACAGCTGAGACAACGTTGCATTTCGGAATGGCACTGTTGATCACGAAAAAAGTTTCTGTTCCCTCGGCAGTCCTTAAGGATAACGACAAAACAAGGACTACGGGTCATTTCACGGGCCGATGTACTCAGCACCGCCACTGATGCTTTGTGTGAAAAACTGTTGTCTGAAGCCAACAATCTTGAAATCCAGCACTTGTCCCTCTTCTTAAACCAGGTTTTTAAAAAGCCTGCTTTGCCACTTTTCATTCCATGAATAGGTTCAGTAAGGCTGTTTTCAAATCGACACTCTTCCTTCAGAACAATGCTCTCGAATCGGCTCCCAACCTCCACAATTCTACATGCCACGGGCTGCACTACCAGCCAATTCATAAGTTCAATACTCTTTGTCATGGCCTCATTCCAAAGCTTGTATCACACCTGGATGTCGCTCAAAAACCACAGTAAGGATGGTTGGCTAGACTGCAGAATGACTTAAATGGTTACAATGACCCCAGCAGACCACCTAATGATACCCAGTCCTTTTGGGGGCAGTCATTCAATCGAGGGAAGGGACGATATAACAACTGCTGCACTAGCCCAGACCGGCGCAGTCGCTACTCCTTCCTAGGTGCTAGACGAAAGCCTGCCACCAACCCTTGATGCTCAATATCTTTCGTCCCTTCCTATTGGCAGCCGCCTTCGATATTTCCTGCCGGCTTCGTGACAGTTAACATCCTGCCCACAGGTCCTTTCCATCGTCGATCATGGCTTCCATCCGACATTCACCAGCAGACCTGCACTAGTGTCTCCACCGCCCTGCGATTCCGCCCTTCCCGTTTTCTTCGTCTTTTGTCCGAAGTACAAGACCTTCTCTCAAAGGCGCTATCAAGGAGTGTCCGATTCCCCTTCGTCATGGGTTTTACAGCTCAATTTTTCTTTGTCCAAAGAAAATGGGGGACACAGGCTCATTTTCAACCTGAAATCCTCACTTCAAACTTGAAACCTTAGAGCCGATCTGTCAGTCGCTGAAACCAGGTGCCTGGACCATATCCATCAACCTAGAAGATGCATATCTTCAATCTTCATGTACCGTTTCATGCTTCTGTTCACCATTTCTTTCGTTTCTCGTATGACATCAAGGTCTATGAATTCCAGTGTCTACCTTTCGGCCTCAACGTTGCTCCCCGGATCTTCACGCTAGTGCTGAAGCCAGTCCTGGCTGCCCATCATCAGAACCAAGTCTCCGCAGTTGCATATTTGGATGACTGTCTCCTTCAGGATCAAGATCACACCGTGCTTCTTCACAATCAAGACTTCACTGCATACTTTCTCACCCGACTAGGCTTCGGCGTCAACCTCTCCAAATCATGCCTTGCTCTACCCCAAAAATGTGTCTTCCTGGGCAAGGCCTTTGACCTAGTGGCAATGACAGTCATGCCCTCTCTATAAGCATCGCAGACCTTGTCGCGACAGCACGCTCATTCTGACAGTCTTCTCACCGCACTCTGCCAGAACTCAATACCCTCATAGGAAAATAGATTCCATGGCAAATCTAGTTCCCTACGTACGATAGATGTTCCGGCCGTTTCATTACTACCACATTGATATGTGGGGAAGGTCCTCTCATTCAAGCATCACCTGGCACCCCACGGATGCTGCCTTTCCAATCGATGCTCTCCTTTGGTGGTCAGACGTCCTAGTAATCTCCCAAGCAGTCTCTCTGCACGAGCCCTAAACAGACCTCCTTCTCCTAACAGATGCCTCCCTGGAGGGATGGGGTGGCCACATTGCAGATCACTAGGCCTCTGAGTCATGGACGATCTACATCAACAGATTAGAACTGAAGTGGTTCTCAAGGCACTACACCACTTTCAGGGTCTGGTCTCGGGGAAGATAGTACAGGCCCAGGCATACAATACCACAGCTGTTGCTTGCCTACGAAAGGAGGGCAGCATGAAATCCTGGCAACTTCATAAAGTCACATCTGCGATATCTTTGCATAGACCTGGGCACAACGATTCTGCCTCTCCTCATCCCCGGCAACCAGAATGTCAATGTGGATTCTCTTACTCACCGGAAACTTCCCTCAGGGGAGTGAAATCTAAAGGTTTGTGTCTGCCGGTTGCTGTTCACTACGTGGGGGTACTCCACTAGTCGACTTGTTTGCCACAAGGCACAATGTCAGACTTATCCACTTTGTCAGCCCAGCCCTAGACAATCGAGCCTGGGCAGTGGACGCACTCATCCTTTCGTGGGAGAATCTTTATGGTTTCCTGTTCTCTCCGTTCGGGCTGCTTCTTCAGGTCGTGATGAATTAAAATCAGATCATCTCGGGGCATCTTCCTGCTAATTGCCCCAAATTGGATTGTCGGCAGCAAGGTTCCCTCAACTGTTGGAACTTCTCATCGATGATCCAAGATGTTTCAAGCATTCTAGACCTCCTAATGCAACATTAGAAGACACAGTTCCAACCATCACCCAACCCCTTTGGCTACATGGGTGGCTACTATCATCTGACTTATCCAAGAGGCAGAAATTCTTGAGGAACAAGCGATCCTCATTGCAAGTAAAGCCATCCGGGGGTCTACTAACAAGAGCTACAACAGTCACTGGCAGCGATGGTTTCATTGGTGTCACCCAAGTTAATCCTGTCGATTCCTCTTGTATGAACTCCTGATCTTTTTCACTGATCATTTCAAGGAGGGGCTGAAAGGGTCTACTAGCCTGGTCTATCGTTTGGCCCTAAATTCTGTCTCAAAAGCAGCCGGCAAGACAGTCCTTCTCGACGATCTCCGTATTTCATCGCTCGTCAAGTCCTTCAAAATATAACGGCCTGCAACTCGCCACTTTTTTCCAGACTAGGACCTCTCTATCGTTCTGAACTCCCTTATGAAAGCACCTTACGAGCCCCTCAGGAACAGTCACATCAACCTGCTCAGCCAGAAGATCGCCATGGTCCTCCTTTTGAGCGAAAACTCTTTCCACCTCAATCATCATTCCTGCTCTTTTAACTATCCTTGAGGATAAACCGGAGCACCCCTGATGTCCCGTATGTGTTCTACGTTTTTATATACATAGGACTGACAACAGTAAATTACGGAAAGGTAGTACTCAGCTTTTCCTCCCTTTCGTCAGCAAATTCGGTACAACTTCTACCGGATGATTGCCACATGGATCAAGAGAGTCATCATCAAAGCCTACGAGGCTTTAGACATTAACTGCACAGAAAACAACATCAGGGTCAGAGCTTTGTGGGCCTTCCACAGCAACGTACTGATTCTGAAATCCTCGAAATAGCATCATGGAGAAGTACATCCATCTTCAAATCCTATTACCTGTGTGAAATGTCTACACACGACTAGGAATTGACCGGATAGCATTTTACCGGATCCGGATCAATTCCGGCTAATTTGATGCTAGTGCCGGATCGGATCTGGATCTAGGGTCCGGATCCGGGCTGGTGCGGGATACCGGGTAATTTACAAAAAAATTATGAAATAAAGTTGTTTATATTTTCTCCTTGTAAGTGCACATGGTGTTAATACTCGTTTTGTTTGTTTTACATTGCTTTCTTACATTAAACAGTTGGAAGTCTTACGCTATAAGATTACAGTACAGTATAAGTGCCTAAAGGCTACAATACTCTACTGGTTTGACTATGTTCTAAACTTTTTGATCAAACAAAGCACTAATTAGGTTAATCAATTAAAACACATTAGTCTAATTTAAGGATTTCTCATTGATTAGCCCACTGATTCATTTCGAAAAATAATTTGCAGAATTTTGCAACATTTGTGAAACCAGTACAGGATATGCGTTTATTTTATTTTTAAATTGAATAATTTCTAAATAATATCGAATAAAATAACTTAAAAAGCTGAAATGTAAAAAAAAAAAGTTAGAAAAATATTTACAGGTTTAAACATGGTTATCAGTTAATCATGCCTGGTTTAAAAAAAATCGTTCCTATTCTCCAAAATATTTTAAAATTTTGTTTAATTATAAATAAAATAATAACATACAGCTGAAATAAAAATTAAAATAAACACTAAATAAATATTTAAAAATGTAAACATGGTTATCAATTAATCATGCCTGGTTTAAAAAAAAATAATCCTTTTTCTTCTCCAAAATATTTTAAAATTTTGTATAATTATAAATAATACCAAATAAAATAATAACATAAAGCAAATTAAAAATATAAAAAAGTCACTAAACAAGTATTTAAAGATGGTTACCAGTTAATCATGTCTGGTTTTTGAGTTGGCAACCAGAGCCTACACCTGGCATATAAGCATAGCAATATAAAATAATAAAGCTGAAAATAATATTTTTAAATAATAATATGTGCAGATTTACAATAAATACGGGTGTTATCAGTTAGACATATCAGGTTTCGGAGTTGGCTAGTTGCTCCACCAGTTAACTACCTCCTCCAGGTGGGTCCCAACGTCTTGCTGTGTAGATGTGACAAAGGCAATGTTTACTAAGTCTAAAAACGAATTAAGGGAGAAGATTATCAGTTTATCCAACAAAATTAATTTTGAATACTTCAAAGGCACTCAACATTTACCCAGTGAAGTAAATAATCGGATCTTTTTCCAGAAATTAAAAAGTTAAAAGTGAAAATTGTAACGTTTGCAGCTTCGTGCGTTAGGCTTAACTCACTCACCATTTGTGATAGGGAAAACATGCCAGTTACACCTGTTCTATGCGGTTGATGTTTTTTTTTTTGCGGTTAGGCAAGGTAAGTTTGATAGGAGATCATAAAAAAATTTAATGAATTCAAGCTGTCTTTGTGGAAATACCTTTTTTTAATTGTGATTCTTTCGTGGAGAAATGAGCCAACTTTCAACTTGACTGGCCAATAGCTGTCGATTTGTGCTCCCCGATAAAAGTTTCGACTTTTTGGGCATCTTCGTTTCATATTCTCCTGTTCATATTTTTGTATAATAATTTACAATATAATTATTTTGTCTGCAATTTTTTATACTCGTAGACGGCTTAGTTATTTTACTAAGATGTTATTAAGAAGCAAAGAAAAATAGGAAGTTTATTATTTGCGTAGGATCCGGATCTTGCCGGATACTGCAGGATCCGGTCGTGGAGTCGGATCTATCCAGACTCGGTCGATCCCTACAGGCCAATGGATGTCACCATCTGGGATCCATTTTCACATCCAAATGTGTTCTCCCGTCCCCTTAAGAACTACGCACTAAACGCGTCTGATGTGCCATTCTATTGAATAAATCTTCTGCTTCATTCCATCTTGTTTCTTGGTTTATCTGCTGTGTGAAATTGTAACTTTGGGGCTGCCAGCTCGTAACCCTGTGGTACTCGTTAGGTGGTGTTCGCCGCCAGGTCAGATGAGGGCTCGTAATGCTAAAGTTACAGGTAATGCATTTCGAACGGCAGTTGGAAACATTGAAATGCTGGGTGCCACCGGCTAATTTTTGTTTCTAGTGCCTAACCGAAAATATACATTAACTATACAGGTATGCTACTAGTACACATTGCCTACAGACCCAGACCACAAGGGTGACCGTCTGGTCTGCGTTCTTCCATAACAAATCGGCATATGTAATAGTAAGTGCTTAATGAAGACTATAGCTCTGCGATATGGCGAATGAATAAACAAAAATCAGACAAGAGCATGGAAACATGTTTTTATCTGCTAACCACAACACTAAAATCATATTCAAGATACTAATTCCACCATCTGCAACATCGCATGGACAGTGCTCAATGAACAACTGATTTTGATGAGGTGTGGAGTTTGTCGATAAATTTTGCTAAAATTTCCGTGGTTTCTTGAAAATCGGTTCAACCATTTTTCTTCAGCCAAAGTCTTAGTACGGTACTTGTTAAAAAAAATTATGGAACTGGAGAAAAAGTGGGGGGGGGGGGGGGAGGCCCTCACGCGAGTTTTGCATAGGGGCCCAAAACAAATTCGTTACGCCACTGGTACCCACCCTACCTCCCTTTTGAGTCACCACCTTGATGTATTGAGAGGAATGAAAGTTGGGAGACGGTCGCGCCTCGCCGCTTTTACAGGAGGGGTGCGTTGACACGTGCATTTGAGTTACACAGCTGGCAGGCAGTAGGCCTATAACTTCACTTCTCTGGGGAAAAAAACGTTTGAGAACAAGAATGCTAAAATTACAGGTTGTGAATATTTCGGTTAGGCACTCGAAACAAACATTAGCCGATGGCACCAGCATTTTAATGTTTTTCAGAATGGACATCCATTTTCCTTTCTGTATACCATGGACATATTAGGTTTGCTTCAAAAAGATGCGGGTAACCACGCTCTGCTACCACATTCTGGAAACAAAGTCATGAAGCGCATAGTAGAAGAAGGATGGCAACTTTTACCGGGTGAATATTAATTTATTTACGGGAATTATACAGTACATTAACAAGGACATGTTTATCTTGCAGCCATGATGTAGAAGGAATACCTTCTTTTGCGTACAATACTAATGCGATGCTACTCTAGAAAACATTGGTACGTTGTTTTAACAATACAGACAATAGTTTTGTTACATCTTAGTTCGTACTTAACGTTCGGTCACTACAATTACAGTAGGTGAAGTACATGACCAGCAAAATACATAAGTAAACAGGTGAACATTATAGTCCTTTGTTCTTTACTTAGTTTTAATTTGTTGGAGATTTATGAGTTTACCATAGCTAAATAATAGAGCAAATTTATTTTCTGCCTTTTCACAGGATGGTGGCTTAACAAACCACCTAGGGGCTAGATGGAGGCTGTCCCCACCCGTCCCCTCCAGCAAGTCACTGGTTTGAATTAATTATAAGTGGTAACGCATTATTCACCATTTACGAATTCCATACAAAAATGGCCATAGTTCCAGACAAAAACTGCCGATTTCACAAGTAATAAGTAAAGGGTGACGTTTCGCGCCGAACCGAGCAATTTGATTTCACACTTAATAATTCTAGCATGCCATACCGAACTAGGCTGCAATTCTCCGCACCAACTTGCCCACGTTTGGGGTTTGGTACTGCATGGCAGAGTGTGGTTTGCTTTCTTTATTTCATGAATGTGACACCCAGTAGATGCTATGGCGTGGTACGAACCACGCTTTATCCTCCTACAATGAAAATAACAATGGTGACCAAGTCTAGGAGGAGGGGATGGGTGGGGAGAAAAAGAGGACGAGAAGGCGAGAATGAAAAGGGGAAATAGTGACGAGGGGGTTTCTGGAATTTAGTTGGAAGGCACCTGGAAAACGTGGACTAGCATTTAATACTGATTACACACACAATAAGTAAAGCGTGGCAATCCAAAACCGTCCCTGATTTCACACGTAATATATAAATTGTGCTGTTTCAAACTGAGCCGCAGTTTTCCGCTCCCACCCCCTCACGTAACAATGTGTACCCTTATGTAACTTTATTTAACCTATACCCTTATTATCCTTAATTATCCTTATGTAACAATATGCACACTTACGTAACCTTATTTATCCTACACTGTTCTTAACCCTTAATTGTGCTTGTTTGCCCTTATGTAACCTTATTTATCAAACCTTAGTTACCAGTATTCAGCATTGTTTACACTTATGTATATGCTTAATTGCCCTTATGTGACAATGTGTATCCTCATGTAACCTTATTTATTCTATACCCTTAATAATCCTTGTTTACCATTATGTAACAACATGTACCCTTATATAACCTTATTTATACTATAGACTTATTTACCCTTAATTAACCTTATGTAACAATATGTACCCATGTAACCTTATTTATACTATACCCCTATTTACCCTCATTTAGCATTGTTAACCCTTATGTATACCCTTAATTGCCTTTATGTAACAATAGGCACCCTTATGTAACCTTATTTATCCGATACCCTTATGTACGCCCTTAATAACCCTTATGTAGCAATATGCACCCTTATGTAACCTTATTTATCCTAAACCCTTATGTATACCCTTATGTAACAAATGTTCCCTCATGTATACCCTTATGTAACAAATGTTCCCTCATGTAACCAGGGGTGGCGACGACACATGGGGGGGGGGGGGGGGGGGGGGGGGCGGGGGGCGCCCCCCCCCGGGGGGGGGGGGGGGGGCCCCCCCCCCCCCCCCCCCCCCCCCCCCCCCCCCTCGTGTGGAAGCCATTCCCCTCCCCCCCTCCCCCGTGGGGGAGTAACCGATTGTCGTCGGGGAACAGCCGGAAGAAGAAGTCCACATGACGACATAAAATTCGTAAAAATTTGAGGAAAAAAGCTCAAAATACAGTTGCCGTTTTGTTTGCCAGTAGTTCTACTGTTGCTACCTCTGTACCTCATCACCTCCATAATATTTAAAAGCTGTCTTACTTAATGCAGAAACTTCAACTAAATATGTATAAAACTAAACTTGTTAAGGATTCTAGCTTGAATTCATTATACCAATGAACTGAGCGAAAATCGTGTGCAGTAGGTTGCTAAACAGAAAATTGATTTGCTGCGTTAGACCGCTAACGCCTTAATTTAACAGACATCTTAGTTATGAGACACGTTTGGGATGCCAACGCCTTACCAGTTATCTCTAAAAGGAGAAGGCCCGGTTTTAAAAGACCAACGCACAACGCGAAGTTTGTGAGGGGTCACACGGACCCCATACAAACGGAGCAATAGCAGCCCAGTGGTCAAGAGTCCCGGCCTACCAACCAAGAGGACGCAAACTCAACTTTAGCGTATCTAACCAATGCAGGACTAAAAAAAAATTCACTCTGTTCACAAATGGCCGTGTACCTTGAGGTCCAACTGTGTGTTCTTGCTATGGTTATAGCCGAAACGTCCGCTAAATTTGTACAGAACAAAACTTGTTAGGCTTTCCTTCCCAGTTTTCGTCAGTTGAAGTCTTATAACCGATCAAAGAATCAAAATTGAAGACTAAGTTGGTGGTTTGATTTGCTAGTAGCCCTTTTCCTCTTAGCCACCGTGATTGAAAACAATTCTCAGTTAATTCAGAAACGTTAGCCGAATCTTCCGCCATTTGAAAAGTAGGCAACAATACTTTTCAAACTAATATTATTCAGTGTTTGTTAACGTTAAATTAATAATTTTTTTAAATTTAAATTCATCAGTTAATTTAATTTGTAAATAAAATGTATAAAAAAAAAACAGAACTTTGGTCACAATTAGGTCTTTACGAGCTCTCATGCTAAAGAATTTTTACGAAAAACATCCAAAATTTGCTTTTACAATGTGGTGCAAACGTGTCTCAGGAAGCCGAAAATAGGCCCTCAAATAACGTATAACGCGTCAGCTTTCGGGGCTCTGCCCCAAACCCCGATGGGCCGATGGGGGAGCTTACAGCGCTCCCCAAGACCCCCAAACTGGTTTCGGCGGGCCCCTACTAAAGTAGACCATACTACAATAAAAAAAAATGTTCATTTTTCTTTACCCCACGTCGGGGAATCATTGCCCCCTATCTGGAGTTCGAGTTGGCTGGCGCCACTACTGCATGTAACCTTATTTATTCTATACCCTTGTTTACCCTGTATTTACTTTATTTGCTCTTTATTTACTCATTCATTTAAACTGTGGTTTGTACTTCTATCTGTTACGGTACCGAGTTGTAAGCATTTCATAAAAATCTTTCACGAAACCTGATAATGGTCGGGTTGGTAACTTTCGAGGTAGAGGAGGCTTGCAAATAAAAGTCATTCAACTCCCAAAAAAAATAAAATTGTAACAAAGAACAATTACAAAATTGCGTAAAATACCGTAAGCAACAGTTCTTTCTGGTATGTCCTGTTTAGGACTGTGTGTGTTTTTTTTTTTTTTTTTTGTCGGCCAAGGATAGTAAAGTAAGGCACAAGGCATCCAACACAGGATGTCACCTTTAACATACATTCACATTACTCTTCATTTTGCCATGTGTTCGACAGAAAATGTGTCGCAGCAGTCTTTTTTTTTCCAATTAGGTGGCAGATGGCAGGCAGGAGAATTACAGGTTGCTAAAGGCGTGTGTTTTCATAGTATGCTCGTAAAACATCTGTGCAAACTGACGTCAGCCTAATACTTCTGCCTAACGAAACACTCAACGCTGCCTCCATCTATGAGTGACTATATTATTTAATAGTAGAAACACGCAGTGGTCGACGAGTTCCTATTTTATCCTTAGGCCACTAAAATTACTTCAAACACTTTCAAGGACTTCAAGCACCTTGTGCGAACCCTGCCAGTCGTAGGTAATAAGCCACTGCCTCCTGGCATGCGTTACGCTTCATCCATGTACACGTAGTGTACAAAAAACAAGCGGCTACAGCGACTGCCTAGTCGCACCGGTCTTCTGTACAGTTCCTCCACCTCCCATGTTGAGGCGTACACCTCAATCATGCATTACAACAGCAATCTCTATTATACTAATCTAAAAGCAGTAGCCATCACAATTGTCGGTTAAGAATGTGTTAGCTTTCAGGCCTATTTTACATTTTAGGCCTAATTTTAACCAGCAGTTTTAATTTCGTAAATAGCAGCTAACGGAGATATGGATTGTATAGTGAGCCTATTCCTTTGTGCAACACGGTGCGCCTACAGGCACACAGTTACAGTGTTACAACGTAAAGCGCAACGTAGCCTATATAGATCAATGGTAGTATAGAGAATTGACGAGAGAGACACTGTTAGCAACTCGTAGCAACTTGACGTTGCCATGGTAACATGATTTTAGGCCTAATTTTCATTTTTAGGCCTAATTTTAAAAATGCAGTTTTAATTTCGTAAGTAGCAGATATAGGCCTAATGGAGAATGTGGTTCGACGATAAGCCTATTCATTCATCCAACAATGCGACGAGATTATTTTAAACGAAGCTAAAATCCATTTGTTTTTATTGAGTGTTACCTTAGGATTTTAATTCGACGATCAAATGTTATTATTTAATTTAGTTACGTCGAAGAATTCTATTAGCTATAAGGAAGTAACGATGTTTTAATTTGCCATGTTACTTAACTAACTTCTCACACTGAATCTAACGTTGTAAACAGTGGTCGTCAATATCTGGTACCGTTGTGAAGTTAAAAAAAGCGACGGACGGACAAAGTCGTTGCAATAGTCTTCTCAGCCGGTACGGCTGTACAGAAGACTAAAAGAGCCAGTCTTCGTGCAAGTAGACCGTTTGCTTCGTAAACTAGGTGCGTTTATTGTTGATTTCATATGACCAACAATAAACGCTTGAGTAAATCAGTAGCAGAAGCGAGAAGGTAGACAATTAACTGAGCAAAAAACGGCTTCGCCGTTTAGAAAAAAAAACCATTAGAGCTCGTATCCCTATACTCACAGCCCTGAAGGTACACGAATAAAAACGGATTAGAGTTCACTCGAACGCAACGAATTAATTTGGTCAGTTAATTTGTTAGCTTTTTTGGCTTCCATTTTATATGTGTCCACTGTCCACCGAATTTTGTTTTCGAAAAAAACGGAACATTAGAAATGGATACTTATGTTTAGGTTCCGCCGAAGGTTTGTCCCAGGATTATTATTTCATGGCTACACATTAGAGTATTTCTGGATTTAGCATGCGTCATCTCGATGAGTAGTTGATTCTGAATTCTTTCAGTATCGTGGCAACAATCGCGGAAACAATTCAACTGGCTTCCCGAAGCCCGCATTGAAAAAGTAAATAAGTCACTCAGTCATGTCGGCCGCCCAATTTTGAGAGGTCTCAAAATTTAAGACTTCGCACCCTACGGTTTAAAACTTGAAGATTTAAGGAAAAATCAAGATCATTTAATTTTGGTTCTCCACAACGAGCTAGCTAACTCAAACAACGACAATGTTAGTTTCCAGGCACCCAACCATCGTTGCATCTTGTTCGAGTGAGCTATAATCCGATATTGTGCGCCTCAACTTACTGTTACCCTATTGTTACATGTTGCAGCATTGTAACATTTTGACATTGTTAGCCGCTCCGCCGCCTCCGCCTCTTCTGTCCAATTTTCTGAAATTCTCGTGCGCAAACAAACTCTTAATTAGTATTAAAAAACGCTTAAGCGTATAAAATACGAATGTAAGCCTTAAAAAACTTAAAGCCCTAAAGGATATTAGTAAAAGACATGTAAGCCATCAGCGTCGCACTAATACGTGCAAAAGAATCTCCAGCGACCCAAAAAACAAGCTGGAGCTTCTTTTACACGTATTTGTTCGACGCTGATGGGTTTCATGTCTGTATGTAAGATTTGTTGCTTTTAGGTTAGCATCCGTATTTTATACGCTTAAGCGTTTTTTAATACTAATATCCCTTATTTTTTTTTCTTGTTTTAGCAAGAATAACACAGAAAAGAACACTGTAATCTACCTTAAAATAACTGTTATAAGAGAGTCTTTTCCATGGCTGATTCGTTTTATACTGCTAAGAGTGACTTTTGCACCCAATTTCATGTTTTTAGCTTGATCTATAAGAATTTGTTGCCCAAACCCCTGGAAGGCATCACGAGGGGTTCTGGGGCGGGAGGGAGGGGGGAGGGGCACTGATGGCACTTTAGGTATTTCATTGGGGTCCATGGCTGGTTCGATTTTTACTGTTAAGAAAGACTTGTGCACCAAATTTTTGTTTTCTGCAAAATTTCTGCAAAAATTTGTTACTTTACTTAATGATTTCTGCCCAGTGCTCTACAATAATAATTGCTCTGCCGATGTCAATACTGCAGTAACATCAAAATCGTGTTCAAAAGATCCTGATCGGTGTTAATACCTACATTTTGATCTGTACAAATTGAAAATTGGTTCATTGCTTCGATCTCTAGGTGAGAGCAAAAGTTCTAACCCATTTGGCTTTCCGTGTCAAGAATAATGTAGTTACATTAAAATAGCATGCGAAAGGCCCTAGGCCTTGTCCATACCTACGTTTTAAGCTATATAACTTGAAAATCGGTTCTGTGGTTCGATCTCCAGGTGAGGACAAAGAGTCCCAGCAGCAACATTAATGATTTCTGCCCAGTGCTCTGCAATAATAATTGCTCTGCCGACGAGAATACTGCAGTCACAACAAAATTGGGTTCAAAAGACCCTGGTCGGTGTTAATACCTACATTTTAAGCTACACAAATTGAAAATCGGTTCATTGGTTCGATCTCCAGGTGAGAGCAAAAGTTCTAGCCCATTTGGCTTTCCGTGTCAAGAATATTGTAGTTACATTAAAATAGCATGCGAAAGGCCCTAGGCGATGTCCATACTTACGTTTTAAGCTATACAACAACAACGACGACGACGACGACGACGACGACGAGAACAACGAGAACGAGAACGACGACGACGACGACGACGAGAACAAGAACGACGAGAACAACGAGAACGAGAACAACGAGAACGACGAGAACGAGAACGAGAACGAGAACGAGAACAACGAGAACGAGAACGAGAACGAGAACAACAACAACGAGAACGAGAACGAGAACGAG
>JAHWFP010054692.1:0-20670 GCA_023313725.1 Lithobius niger | reverse complement strand
GAAGAAGAAGGAGGAAGGAAGTAGGAAGAAGAAGGAGGAAGGAAAAAGGAAGAAGAAGGAGGAAGAAGAACGAAGAAGAAGGAAGAAGAATGCGGTGAAATAGTTACGACACGACCCCAATACCGAATTTCGTTGGTCTATGTTAATTTTGGGTGAAACTATAGGAGTTCAAAATTTGACGTTAGAAATAACGTAGTTCAGTAAGCCACCTTTATGCACTTACGTTTCGTCGGAGTGGCATGACCCGGATTCGAACCGGCTACCCAGTTCGCCCCCAGACAATAAACGCACAGGGTTTACGAAACAAACAGTCTAATTGCATTAAAGACTGGCCTTGAGAAACGTCAGGGGTAGTTGCCTTTTCCTTCTTAGATTAGAGTAGCTTGTATTCTTACAAGGCAATTTTTTAATGCAGACTTTGTTTTGTTAACCCTTTTACCTTGTTATCTAGTCTTTATTTATGCACCGGTTTTAGTTATTAATTTTATGCTTTTATGTTTGCATGCTAGGAGTCATTTTAATTACTGATAGAAAACTAAACCAATAGAAATATAATAAGAAATAATGACGACTATCTAGACATGTGAGCATATTATTTTTATTTATACAACGACTTATAAATACACAATACAGCATTAATACTAAATGATACAAAAGGTACGAACGATAAAAGTAGAGATAGTAGGCTAAAACATTAGGTAATTTACACGCATACTAAACAAAAGTTACACTAAACCAACAATGCATCCAGCGAAAAGTGATATGGAGTGACGTCACTAAAATTAAGTATCGATCAATGGACTATGTGGTTATGCGCCTTAAAGTGTCTGAAAATCTGAAAATAAACAACAATTGCTAAAAACGTCATCTAAAATGAACGAAAATGTGCACAAATGGGAAATGAATCCAAAACGGTGAAAATTATATAAGCTAAGTGGATTACGAACTATATAAACAACCTTTGCAAATTAATATACGATTTGTCCGAGTAGCGGAACTCGAATTCGAACCTGCGATCTGCTTTATGACGTGATGCTTTTACTCAGCTGAGGCAAAGTTAATAATAGAAGGACGTTGCAGCATCGCCAGAAACGTTAACTAAATTAGTAAGGTACGTGAAGTAAGATGGAAGGTTTATTAGGTGGCTCCATCTCTTGATGCCCAGTGGCGGATTTATAAAACTTGACAAGATTTCGAAAGTCTGTCAACAGATATAGGGATTCGCAGTTTCCTAGCATTGTGGAAGGTATGTCTGAGAGGGCCTTTTATTTAGGTATCTTGGAAGAGAATGGAGTCATTATGTCTGTGATAACGTGATGAACCGGTTCGCTGTTTCAAATCCGAATCACGCCAATAAACAAAACGTACGAGATTTTATTTTTTAAGTATTTTTGGAAGCATGGATTTACTTTTTATCTTCATTTACATTGGGCAGGATCACATTCACTGGTAAGGATCATAAAGACGTTTTTAGTTGGAGACTGCATCGAGTAATGGATAGCGTACACAGTTTGAAAGTCACATAGGCCTACACAAAATTTTAGTTAGCTAGTTACACACAGACATTCCAGAATAGGTTTACCATTTTTTGTTACACGTAACGGAACTTAAGCTAAAACGGTACGGGAGAAAGGACAAAATTGCAGATAATTATTTTGATATTGACATACACACAATTCTAGCTAATTCTATGAGTCATCATGAGAGCTGGAAGGTGAAGAGCAACAAATATTTGGTGCCAAACACATCTCTATGCATCTTATGACATTTTACCGTTAAAACTACTACAAAATTAGAACTTGAGTTTTCTACAATAGACATCCAGATTAGAATGATTTATAAAACTTTCTTCGGAATGGATGGATGATGCATGAAGCTCTTTTAAATGATAGTTTATTTCTGTTATTTTATTTCAGTTCCTGGCAATTTATAAATCTCCCTTTCCTATGACCAGTCACTCAACGTTATCCATTTAGGCCACAAGTGGAACAAATGAGGAACACAACGAGGGAATAAAATTCGTAAGTTCACTTATTAGAGCTGTGTGTTCATAT
This sequence comes from Lithobius niger, assembly GCA_023313725.1. Taxonomy (NCBI): domain Eukaryota; kingdom Metazoa; phylum Arthropoda; class Chilopoda; order Lithobiomorpha; family Lithobiidae; genus Lithobius; species Lithobius niger. The sequence continues at coordinate 18,616 of JAHWFP010054692.1, read as the reverse complement.
ATTAGAACTGTGTGTTCACATATTACAGAAATACTTGTGCAAAACCAACTGCATACTTATATTATAGTATAGTCTACTGCGTTTGGTTCCTAAAACTATGAATCTTCTCTAATTAATCAGAAACGAGATCTTGAGAAAGGAACAATCTTCATAAAAATTAACCCGGATATCGAAGCCCAGGCAGAGAAAAACACTCCGAAATTTTCCGGATTATTCAAATTACCTAAATCCCGAAAAAACGTGACATTCTTTGAAATACTGGAATTTCACGCTGTCCTACCATACCAGGTGGAGAACCTCTCCCATCCAATCCCACAGGTCGACTTAAAACTGTAGGCAACAATCCAGACCTTCCCGGTTGATAAACTGTTTTACTGGATGCCTGGGCATAAACTTGCGGCAATGGTGGTGCTAATATCAAAAATTGACCTCCGTTACCTTTTGACAAATGTGCAGCTAGATGTGTGTATTGGTAAGCAGATGCAGCTGAAGCAGCTGCTGCTTCTTGATGGTGCACTATGGTATCATTGTGGTACTGAGATAAATCTGGATATGTTACTGAATAAAAGCCTTGCTCGTGAAGCTGAGGGTAGTACAGCGGAGCTGGTGTGAATAAAGGTTGGCTGTAATAATTGTTTGGGCCTGCGCCGTAGGGATAGGCTTGTGGGGGCATTCCAGGTAAAACTGGGTGTTTAGCCCCAATTCCTGAATAGAGTGTAAGAGGCACCGGATAGTTCGGAAAGCCATAAGGCCCAGCATGTTGTGCAACCCCTCGAGATCCTGGTAAACCAACTGTCCCACCTTGTGGATATGGAACATTGACACTTTCTGCCGACTGCACAGGCATTGACGGTGGACGATGGCCCATGCCGATGAAAGCGGTATTGTACATTGGTTTACTACCTACTGGGTAACTGGGAGGTTTGTACCCTGCGGGATAAGGTGGGGGCATAGTAATAGATGGCGCTTCTGGTGTCGCAGGACCTTCACTAACCTCTGTAACAGATTCTGTGCCGTTTTCTGCAACCGTCTGAACAGAACTATCTGTAGCTGCTTCTGTATCACTAGATGCAGCCGTCTGTGCAGAACTGTCTGTAACCATCTCTGTGGAATTGCATGCAGCCGTCTGTGCAGAACTATCTGTAACAGCTTCTGTAGAATTATCTGCAGCCCCCTGTGAAGAATCAACTGTAACCATTTCTGTAGAAACATCCATAGCACCCGTAGTAGCATCTGTAACTCCTTGGGCAGAAACGTCAGTCACGTTTTGTGCAGAATCATCAGTAACAGTTTGTGAAGAATCATCAGTTTCAGTTTGTGCAGCTAATCCTGTATGATTTAGTACAGCAGATAAATGTTTGTTAGCCCTGAGGAAGTTTTTGGGTCTGTCTGGTGCCCGTAAGAAATCTGCTTCGGTAAGTAGTTTGACGTTGTCATGAAAAACGGGAGGTTCAAACTGATCTTGCTTATCGGTAATCGTAGATTGCTGAAACGTACCAAGGCGGGCAGCTTCGTTCTTGGCATTCTTTGTTATGTCAACCCCCGAATCTGCCTTCAGAAAGGTTTTAGGTCTTATGGGCATCCCCTTCCCATCAAATATGTCATTAAGATTACCTTCCTGAGACGTGGACAGTGCATGTGACAAAGCGGCACCTTCATTACCAACATCTCGCACCTTCCGAACATGTGATGAGATATGTGCAGACTTTTGAAAATGTTTACCTTTTCGTGCAACACGTTTACTCCCTCTACCATCACCAACCGATTTGTAGATTGTCTCACCTGTTTGGTGTGAATGGATTTTTCCTCCATTATTCCTCCGTCTGCCGACAACTTCCTTTCTGCCTCTGCCTCCTCTACCGCCTTTGCCACCACTTTTGCCACTTGCACCATCACCACCATCACCACCCTTACCTCCACTTCCACCACCACCATCTCCACCTCTACCACCTCTTCCACCTCCGCCGCCACCACCGCCTCCTCCTCCTCCACCACCACCACCACCACCACCTCCACCTCCACCACCTCCTAGTTCTCCAGGTGCACCAGGTGCACCATCACCTCCAGAAGCCCCTTTTGCTCCCCTTTTAACCCTTTCACCAGTGACAGAATCTTCTTCTAGAGGAGCTAAATACACTTTAGTTTCTTCTGTGAATGCATCCAACATCGTGGTATAACCATCAGTCTTTCTGGTTTGTGATGTAGGGCTCTGCAAAGCTGGCACAGCCTCTGGTAGTTCCTGGAGAGGTTCTACCGTTGTGCTTGAACTTTCGTGCAAACACAGCAATAAGAGAAAGGCTACGATGAATGCAACTCCCTGTAACCGAAAAAAAAAAAAAACATTATTCACAACATTGTAGCCAGCAACGTCACCACATATGCGCAAATGTGAGAATTTAAACAACCCTGAAAGCAAGAATGAATAATGAAAGAGCTAGAAATGCCAACACGACAATTCATTCTGGAGGATGGATAAAAGAAAAAAAAAATCCGTTTTTTAAATTTCAAATGATAATAGTGTGGAAAAGTTGGTGTTTGACCTCCGAATCACTAATCCAAACGGAAAGAAATCTTAAATTTTTTTTAAAAGGTGCCCACCTGGGCCAAAGTTTAATATTTTACAAGTCAATGGGGAAAAATACCTAATTCTGCAGAAATGATTTTTGACCAACCAGTATAAAATGTAGCTTTTACATTATCTCATCAGTTACTCTCAAGAGATAACTAAAGAAGCTAAAATCGGAAACAATTGTCTTTCTTCCTGAAAACAAGTAATTATTGCGTTATCAATATTGCCGTCTGGGATTTTTTATGGTTGTACCTTATCAATATCCCGAGTGCAAGGATAGTTATCGATAATTTTTTGGAGCACGAAAGTTTTTGCTCTCATTAAACGTGAGTACTTGTGTTGGCTAATTATTGAGATCCCTAGTCACGAAGGAGCTTATTGCCAACTCAAGCACGAACGAGTTTAACGGAGCAAAAACTTGAGTGCTCCAAAATGATCGATAACTAGCCTACATGCTGCAGGAGGGGTATTTAATCAGAGTATCTTGCGAGAATTACTTTATCAGTTTACTAATAAATCAATTACAAACATTTATGGGCGTATGTCAGAATTTCTGCATTTTGTATTAATGTTGTTGTACTTTTATAAATTTTTTTGCGAGTCTATTAGTTGAGGATTACGTGAAATAGCCTCTCCGTCACTTGCGGAGTTTCAGTATCGTTTTAATACGCTTCAGCATGCAGACGTTAGCAGGTAGCATCTCCGTAGAAACGATCACAGAATGCCACTGAAAATCTTTAATTTACGAATTAGTAAACTTATCCGAAATATTTACGTAACAGTTAAATTTGCTATACGTTTTTACATCCATATTCGTTATTTATTATTATGTATTTATTTTATCTAATCACAAATCTGTTTGCCGCTGCACTGATGGAAACCGTCGTCTAAGAAGCGTTTAGTCCAGTCAGTCTGTTGCTGGCTGTCTTGATTGCTATGCAAACAAATTCGGCCTCGCTATTTAAAACGTTTAAAATAAGTTCGAGTGACAATGCTTGGAGTGAAGATGCATTGCGGGCGTGTAATTACATTGTATAGCACCTGTGAAGCATATTTATTATCGTGTAATGCGTTACCTACAGCTGCAATAAACGAATCGGGCCTACCGACCAATTCTATCGCCATGTTACAAAAAAAAAAACTTCTCTATGACGGTCTCATTCAGAGGCGTACTAGCCATAATGGAAAACGGGAGGTTTCCCGTGGGACCTATGCTCCGAGGGCCTGTCGGGGGGATATTGACATTTTTTCATGAATAATCTCTACGAAATCCCATTAGAGAGGACCCAACGTTAACCATTTCCCGGGCCTAAACGCCTCTTTTAGTACGCCCCTGGTCTCGTTAGTTAGCACCAGTCAGAAGCAGAAGTCGTTGTAGCAATCGACGTCCTATCGAAAACAAAACAAAATACAACCCAACCTAAAAACTGTTTCACATACTGAATTTAGCTTCTCATTCTTTACTAAGCCATTAAATAAGCCTTTTTAGCACATTTAAGTATGTGATTCTGGTTTTGTGTGGTGCCAACTAGTTGATTATCGACTTTGTACTAGTGCAGCTTACTGATAAGCACCCTCTTGGTAGATCCTTCACAGTGCTGATCAAAATAAGCGGGCTGTGATTGGCTGATTCGTCAAAAATATGCTTTTCCCATTGGCTAAAAAAAGCCTAGTAGGGAGATACTCATACGTAATATCCCAAGAGCTAAGGAAATTATCGATAATTTTTTTCAATTCGAGTGTTTTGGCCCAAATAAACTCACGAGTGCTATTTAGGCAGACATTAATTTCTGCCAATAAATAGCACGAGTGAGTTTAATGCGCCAAAACACGAGTGTTGAAAAAAATTTGATAATTTCCAATAGCTCGCGGGTATTTAGTTAGAGAATTTCACGTCATATTTCAGTATTCAGCACTCTAAATTTCGTATGCAACATTTAAAAATTTTATAAAAGTTGCGCTGCCGTCCAAATATCGGCGCACCGATTGGCACTACAGCCGCCAGGAATAAAATTGATAGTCGCCGCCGCTGAAGAATTTTTCATTGGCGCACACTTCCAAACTTTTTACTTTAAACAATTCCGTAATAAAAAATTAATAAATGCAATACATAATTTTATTTTTTTCTAAAATTGCAACAGTAAATAAAAAAAAAAACCCAATCAAATACGGACTGTAGTGGAGCGTAATAAATTTCAAAACGGTGTTCAGAATTTGTTGCTAGGTTACGGAAATGAACGACACAGTGCGTATTTCGAAAGAAAGGCCTTCCGGGCTGTTACAGGTAGGAAAATACATACTTTTATTTGAAATGAATTCAACAAACGTATCGTAACGTATCAACTGTGTAACGTTTGAAGCGAGTGACTGCCAAAAGCTTATCAACTTCTGAAAGCGCTCGCCGTGTTTTGCACGGTTTAGCATTATGCTGCGTCGACCAATGAAAGCTGCAGGATATTGCCTAACTGATTTAGTTTTAAATTTAGCCAATCAACATCGACTTACAGTGATAATCACGCAGTAGCTTTCGAAAGCTACTGCGTGATTATCACTGTAAGTCGGTTGTGATTGGGCGAATTTAGTACACGATCAAGTGAGCAAATTTCGGTCAGGGAAATTCTCAAGGCTATACATATCTGTGTAACCTCCTGCCAAAGCTTTTGTAATATAAGTCGATGATGTCGTTACAGATGCGGATGTAGCCTATGAGGTCATTACCATAACGCGATTGCAATTCTATGGTATCCATAAGCGAGTTGCTCGTCAAACACGAACTTCGAAAATAACGCGGTTCTGATTTAATCTTTGGCCATAACATATATTTTGGCTTTCAACAGAACAATTTGCGTATGACAGCAAATTGATATACGCTTTTATCAGAACGGATACGCATCGGATGGATTTTCCTTTTTCTCCTCAAAATTAATGTGACAGGTAAACGACTGCTATGAGGTTCAAAATGGTTCATGGCTACATGCCCATTTCTCAGCGGTTCATTGGCATGTCATCCAACTTGGTTGTAATACAGTTGGAAAAACAGAAACCGGAAAGCAGAGAGGTTTAAAATATTCCATACCAGCAGCGACATAAAGGAAGAGTCTCCAACGCAATGCTTCCTGTTGTTTCACAGTTCGTACCGATTCCCTGACCACACGCGATGAGTTGTCGAACTAGTGTCAGTTTTTACTTTTGCGGAAAACGTGGAGAACGTTAAAAATGTATGCTGTGTAGGTTTTACCTATATACTAAATATGTATGTGTAAAATATCTCTTCTGCTGTGAATAACCCAAGAATACGTCAATTCGGAAGAACAAGCGTTAAACGAACGTAAAGCGAGGAAGGAATTTTGTTTCTCGAGGCAAGGCCCACTGGTGTAGAAATTGAGTGTCTTGCCACCCGACTTCACGCCAGTTCTCCCGCGCGCCAGGAAATTAATTGCTCTGGTAAAGTACGATTTTGGTGATGTTAAATGAACTTAAAGGGACACCCGGCCTGCCTGTACCATTCCCCCTACCTTATAACAGCCACGCGCTGATCGCCATCCGTGCATACAGTATCGCAAAGGTCAACTGAGATAGCAGCTGCGTTCCTCGCAACCAAGAATGTAGCTACTGTCTCAATTGACATTGCGCATAATAGACGAGCCAGCATGAACGCATTAAACGTGTCTTCACAAACCGGAATGATCCTCTTATTTTAACGTCACAATTTATGATTTTCTAGGCTAGTGTCTTATAATTTTTGCTTCGGCGATCTATTGGAATAATTAATTTTAATTTTTACCGCATTAGTCTTTTAAATTTTTGATCTCATGGTAATTATTAGCAAATTATTACATGCACACACAGAAATGAAACATCATGGTCAGTGTAAGCGCGCAAAGCATCATTTACTGCGGGACGCAGTAAATAAATTTAATTATTATTCAACAGTAAATCTCCTAGACGCTACATTTTAAAACGGATGTTTACCAAGGGATTGACTAACTGTAAGGAAATAGACCTTTGGGGGCCATACTTGATGTGATGGATCGAGAAAAATGGCGCTTTTATGGAGGAATGTCCTTTTAAATCAACTGGCTTTGAGGCAGGAGCTGAAACCTGATGCTTCTCTCCCACACTGCCTTGTGCAAATGGTGAAATACAAAGCGAGAGTTAAAACATGGATAATCCCACGTCTAATGCATTTATTTGCTCCTGTCGACACTTATTCAACTTCAGACTGTTTTAAATGGATATACCTCCCCAGCGCCATTTTTCCTCCACATCAAGTACGGCCCCAAAGGACTATTTACTTACCGTTAGTCTTCCCTTGCTAAAAAAAAACCGTTTTAAAATGTCGCGTCTAGGAGATTTTTTGTTGAATATTGTTAACTATATTTAAGAACGACCCGTCACTAAATGATGCAATGCGCGCGTACAATAATCAGACGTTTCATCTATGTGTGTACATCTACTAATTTTCTAATAATTACCATGAGATCTACAATCTAATAGACTAATGCGGTAAAAATTAAAATTAATAATTCCGATAGATCGCCGAAGCAAAATTATAAGACACTAGTCTAGAAAATTATAAATTGTGATTTTAAAATACAAGAATTATTCCGGTTTTTGACGACACGATCAATGGGTTCACGGTGGCTGGACTATTAGGTGCAATGCCAATTGAGACAGCAGCTATGTTTTTCACTGCAAGGAACGAAGCTACCGTCTCAGTTGACCTTAGCTGTGGTAAATGCGCGGATATGATCGTCGCGTGGGTGTTGTGAGGCTGGCGGAAGGTTATAAGGCAGGCGGTATGCTCCTTTAACCCCTTCAAAACCACGAACGGTGTTGGGGTCGTACGCTCAGCTTGGAAGTCAGGCCGCTATCCACTCAGCTTTGCTTGCTCGATGTTGTGTTAGGATCCCTGGGGATCCCTCACAAGCTCGAATTTCGTCGCTGGACTTGTATTGGTTATTTCAGAACAAAGAATTCCATAGTAACGAGGAGTGATAACTAGTGCTAAGGCTCTCAACCAGCGTATACTGGAAACTTGGCAGTTTGTTTTACTCCTGGTCTTGCGATAACCGCAGCCACGTTAAAAGAAATTGTTGAAATGCTTGGTTTACATTGCCAATATATACCGCATCCTCGTCGGGAAATAGGTTGATGCAAAATTCTAAAAATATTCTAATGCGGGTCCGAGCTTCCGCACCAATCGAAGTCGGCTACGGTAATCACGTGATGCGTCACGCACTGAAGTATACATACTGAATCAGAGTTCGTTAACGACTTGTTCGTACGGAGCTATATCTACTCCTTGTTGTTTTCGTTCTTCCGTCTGTTTGTTCAAGGGGTCGAACAATCTTCCGTTTCAGTGTGGATTTAAGGAGTAAAGTGGATATTAAGTTCTTGGAGAAATAATCATCAAGGGAGATATTATTTCACTTGAAACAATAAACAAAATGTAATTAAACGCGTTGAAGAAAAGAAACAATAAGTCTTTGGTTACACACCAACAATTAGAAAAAAAATTAGACTTTCGTCAGTTAGCTAATAATTTGTTGACTAGTTACTGTTGTGAGTCGTGACGTAGCTCAGCCTAGTTTCCCATATATGGTAGTGTGAGAGACTACCAGGTTGTTGTGGGATCTATTATGGGCTATTTTCGTGAATATCTCGGTCCTTGCGTTGATGGGTTTTTCGGGTCGAATCCTTGGGTTTGCCCCTATCCCCTACCTTTACTAGACTTCCAAATTGAGCTTTCAACAAGCCACTTGCGAGAATTTTATGTAAAAAATAGTTGTAAAGTTTAACAAGTCAGCATCGAAATTTCGAAAATATCGTGAAGTTTTCACAATTATAAAAAAAAATGACGGGTCTGTTTTTCTATGTATCGGATATAGTATATGATGAACCTGTAACGAAAGGAGATTGTAGGGTATGTTACAACCTCCAAAAGTATTCCGAGCGAAATTTTCTCTCTTAGTAAGTAAAACAAGTTACCTTAGCAGTTGAAAGCTGTGTTAAGAATGTGAGTCTGAGAATACCTAACCAAGCCACTTTTACTATAGGACTTAAGAAAATTTACTATCCCGAAAATTGTTATTACTCTTTTTGTTTTGGTAACAGGAATGCTAGCCGGGTAATGAAGGTAACTCGCTGGTATTTAGCACTTGTCTTCAGCACCAACTTACTGAATATTGAAACTTTACCAATTCTTCTCTTCAGTATGGGAAAGAATTGTAATTTAGTTCGATAGTTTTGGATTAAAAAAATTATATTTTTTAAAGGTTTTAACTTTTGTTCTATGGAAAATAAAAAGAAATAATATTTAAAGAGAAATGTAAACGTGATGATATCAAGAATTAATAAATATCAAAATACAGTATATTTGGCGATTATACATATCATGACCATCTAATAAACATACATTACGAAGTCTAGCTTTTAGATTTCAGTCCGACTTGGAGGCCTTTATTGGAGAACTTGACAATAATTTATCGACAAATTTTCGGACTCCACAGATCTAGATCAGGCGAAAAACACGCCAAAAAATTACCAGATGAAAAATCGCCCAGAGCAACGAGTCATTATCCTCGTAGGGTACTCTCTGTTCACAATGCAAATGGCCGTCGCCTGATACTGGTCGTCCTTTTTGGTTTGTATCACTTCATCAATGTTGCTTTGTGCGATTTTCCCTCGTACGCCGTCCCTTTTCTCATGTGTTAGTTACCTGATGAGAGGACCAGTGGACTCCGAAAAGGCGAAATATACTGTGTTTTGATATTTATTAATTCTTGACATCATCACGTTTACATTTCTGTTTAAATATTATTTCTTTTTATTTTCCATAGAACAAAAGTTAAAACCTTTAAAAAATATTTTTTTCTTTTAATCCAAAACTATCGAACTAAATTACAATGCTTCCCCATTTCAGCTTGGAACTTTAAACCCTATCTCCCTACATTGCATCCATTCTTCTATCAAAAAATGTGTTATACAGCTGGATGTTTTGTGCGGCTGATGGTTTGAGGCACTTCCATTCATAGCCCTGTTTGCCGCTAGAATATTACACTATTGGCCGTGGCGGTGTTGGGGGCGTTGGGGGAGGTTTTGTGCTATCAGCGGAGAGGGGGCTTGAGGTGATGGGGTCCCATTGATAGACCGGGAAGCGTCAAGCAATCTCTGGCTCTGTACTTCCGAAACTTCCTAAGCTATGTTTATTTAAGATGGTCTCAAAAACTGAACGGTTCATTCCGTTTTTTCTTTTTAGTGACGCGCGGTAGAAAGGAGAGATGAAAAGCTTCTCATCCTGTCTGTTTGTTTCTGTCTGTTTGTCTGTATTCACAGTAACTTTCGAACTCCATTGTCAGATTTATTTAAAAGTTCATACATTTTCCGAACCCCGTTTGTGGATTTAAATTCATAAAACAATAAAATGGGCAAAGGGTTTACGAGGATTTCGTCGGACTCTCAGTTTTAGACATAACACATACATCATTCTTCAGGGAAATTATTCAGAAATTAATGAAAAACTAAAAGACCTAAAAATAAATAAAAGGCCTAAAGAACTGAATAAATCTTCGTTACCGTTACCCAACCGTCCTTACTTTTCTCTCTCGACCCTATTAAATTTTGCTGGCGTCGTGTGGCGAGAGAGCGTAGATCGCACATACATTCATGCAATCGAGCATATACCTGAATAAACCTTAGATCGAGTGCACACCAGAGTTGTATTTTTTCGAGTACCCTGCAGTGGGTTTCTGACGGTTCGGACTGTCGGAGGTTATTGGTTGCCCATCCTACAGTTCTGATGTGCGCTTGATTTTAAGTGTGCTCATAGCTCCTACCCAGATTTTCCACTCGTTTTAGGCCCCATTTTGTGAAGTTACCAGCAGGGCCGGCTCAAGGGGCACGCAAGCAACGCAGCCGCGTAGGGCCCCCGATTTAAGGGGGCCCCCACGCTGGTGCCGAACACTCATTTTACGATAGCGAGAAGTTAAGATTATTCATTAAAAACCCTCCATACTATGACACAGTAAAGAGAAAAACGGGACGAGAATCTGTTGTGCTAGCGTTTTGAAACTCCGGGTATGATGTGGGTCGGTTGGTCGAAGCTTGGACGAAGTTCCAAGGTCGAAGCATTGCGCGACCCGAAACCGAAACTAGTGATACTTGCGGCTGTTAATTTTGTCAGGAGGTGACAGTCTGACAGGAAATGAGAAACGCAAAACAGTAAAAAAAATTGAGATTCTTTCTTCCCCCCCCCCTTTCTTCTCTTCCTTCTTTCTCTTTTTTTCCCTTTTTTTTTTGTTTCCAACTTTGGGAAGTATGTTTGTACGTTATTTGTTAAGTGGTTTTTGGGTACTGTTATAGTTAGTTCCGTTTTGTTTGCCATTCCCCCCCCCCCACGATTTCGTGGCTGTTATTTTTCAATTTTGTAACTTTATTTACTGTTTTTGTGATTCACATACTTTTTGGTAATAAAAAGAAAGTGAAATGGATATTGGCTTGGATAGTATGAAAAATTATTGTTTGATGATTCGAATGAAAAAGACGGATAAAAAAAAATGCTTTTAATGCTGCACGGTTGACCTTGGTGCGCCCCAGTTACTGAATTCGCGTAGGGCCTCAAATTGTCTTGAGCCGCCCCTGGTTACCAGCAGATGAGGGATAATCCCCTTCCTCTTCCTTGTATCTGTAACGGTGCTACTGTACAGAAATATAGACAGAACTTTAAGTATGGATACAATTGGGTCGGTGTTTAAAAAAAAAAGTATTAACTCTCGTCGCCATTTGCCAGTAATCTAAGCTACCAGTGCGGAGGTACGAGCTCCATCCAGACACGTGTGGTTCAAATGAGATCAAGGAATTGAGTGACACAGAGATCAGCACGGCCAAGCCCTACATTGCCATATGACAGCTGGCTCCACCTGAATGATGGGCCACACAACCTAATCTAATACATAGAAAGCTCTGGCAGCCAGCAAGTAGAACTAAAGAGCTGTGCTCCCTTAAAGGTGGGCACGCCACTAATCCTCAGACACACCAGTAGCTAGCTGGTCCTGGCATAAGCTGGTCTAATAGGAACCCAATGTTGTGACCTTGCCCCGTTTCTTGTCGCAATGGTGCTTGTTTGTGTTGGTTTACCCACGTTTCGCCGACTCCCGTTTCGCCGACCTCATGAAAAGAAGAGCTCACTCGCAAATATGCTAATGACAAAGCCTTACTTGGTCGCTTTACACAATAATTATTTGCCACAATTTGTAGCTTAGGCTAGGCCTAGTTACTTAAACAGCGGAGTAACAATTTAGGACGAGCCATTTTTTTTTTTTTTTTTACAAGCAAAAATGTATTGCCATATTGAACAATACGGTAGGATTTTAACACATGTTTCTTCTTTTGACGTGCTTCTTAAAAAAAATGCATTGCAATTTTTTTTTCACAAAGTAGCTGACTGCAGCTGAGACCAGAACTCTGTTGGTAGCCAGTGCCACTAGTGGCACGAAATCAACAGTTTCGAGGCACATAAAACGACTGTTGACGGGCAACGCTTTTTTTCATTTTCTAGAACCAACTCCTCAATTTGTGACAAACTGCATCAGTTTTAGACGCAGTTATGTTTTCGTAACATGCCTGTACTGCCTGCAGACACAGATACTGCAAAAAATTACAAGTGAGCAGCAATAATGGCAAACAAAAATTCATCTTCGGCAGTTTTCAGTATTAGCTTATTTGTGTCAGTCGCTGACTTCTGTTGCTTACTGTCAGTTTCATCTATTCAACCATTACAAGTTTCATTATCTAGTTTCAAACATTACAATTTAAAAATATGCGAATACGTGTCCGTATTTTTTTTAAAAGATGATGGGCACGTGTTCAATACCTAAATAGAGCACCACTTCATTTAAATTGAAACGTCTCGTTATACCTCATCTGATTTAATGTTTTGCTTAACGAATCGCAGAATTGTTTGTGCGTTGATGGCACTAGAATAACTTGAGAGTCGGCGAAACGGGAGTAGATCTTTACTGAAATTCGGCGAACCGGGAGTCGGCGAAACGAGTGTACCGTTTGGGTTGGGGCCCACAGTGAATTCCCTCCTAAGTATGTGGTTTGAATGCCTAGAGTTTTACGTCAACAATACATATCGTCAGGAACGACGCTAAGGGGGCGAGGGGGGGGGGGGGGGGGGGGCCCCCCCCCCCCAACAAGTTTTCCCCCCGCCCCCGGGCCCCCCCCCCCCCCCACCAAACAGATCAAAATCGAACGTATGAACGAAGAAAATTCTGATTATTTATTAAGAAAACTACGTTAGTTTCTTTCACAGAGACAGGAAGGACTCGAGGTTACAGCAATCGAGCCCAGTTGTTACGGTGAGAGTTGTAAATTTATCTGTTTTTCAGCTAATTAAAAATATTCCCAAAAAAATGGGGCATGAAAGTTCGGTGTGTGAAAGGGAATTGCAAGAGTGTTATTTTGAGTTTTTTTTTTGGGGGGGGGGGGCGGGGAGGCTACCGAAAAAGTAGAATTTTTCGGTTCTTCCCCCCTGGCTAAAATTACTGCCCCACTGCCGCCTCCCCGATAAAGTGATTTTAGCGTCGTCCCTGCATATCGTAATATTTCTTTTGTTGCTACTAATCTGCATTACCCTTCACACTGCCAGCCGCTCGCTCCTTTTCGCTGTCAAATGCAAAGCTCTTGTTCGGGACAAGAATTTGATTGGCTTAATTGGTTAGAGTTTCCCGTCAACAAAACATGTCGACATACCCTTCGCACTGCCGGCGCTAGCTCTACTTCAATGCTTCCGTGCGAAGAATGAACATGCTCCCCTTTTTTCAATGAATCAACATGCTCGTCTCATCCCAGTCATTTGCTTGGTTTTGATTGGCTTTCCAAGTCGACCGATCTTTGGTTATGCCGCTCGCTTATGGTTCGACCATAGGAGTTGAGTTGTGTTTGGATGGATAAGCAACTCCCAGCTCAAATGCATAGCCGAAGTGCGTAGTCTTCGATAGCAAGCGTGACTCACGAATGTACCCAGAATACAAAGCGCGTCTGCTACTTCCGCCTGACCAAGCCGCCATGAGGTATTCGCGGTTCATCCGCTCGTAGATGAATGGATTTTTGTGTGAAATACGCCCTGTACTACGTTGTTCATGATGTATCAAACGTAGGTAAGATAATAGATTGCTATATTGGCAGGGCGTAGGTGCCATTGTGTTTTGTAACAAAGTTTGACAGTCGAACGAAACCTTAACGTCGATTGTTGGGGAAGTAAATATCGTATTTTTGTTAACACATGAGACGGCGTGCTTATGAATGCATGATATTTGCAAGAAAACCGGTGTAGAATGAGTCATCTTCTTGTGACAACAGTAAGTTTAACCAAGTTAAAATGTCGTAGCAGAAGAAAAATTGAAAAAATTACTAAATTTAATTTAGTACTATTATACCAGTTTAGTACAGCGTTATACTAAGCGTCGTCTGCTTTCTCCGCCATGTTGAAAGATGGTTTAGGGGGATTAAACCTAGTGCGTTGGGTGTAAATTTCCGATCACAAGGCCGCGAGTGCCGATTGGCGTGGCGGTACGTCCTTTGATGCCGCGCGCTTAAACTTCCGGTTTAGTCAAGTTGCTTAATCACCCAAACACAACTCAACTCCTATGGTTCGACACAAGCAAAATATGTATACATAGATGGTTAATGACCGCTGATGAACGAGTCCATCCAATACACCAACAATGTTTCTTTGAACTGAACGTCATGTGAAGAATAATATTCTAATGCTTATGTAGATGAATTTCTCAGTTTTCAACTTATTAGATCTCTTAGGAAAAATGCGTACAATTGGGTTGGTCATTCTTCAAAAAAACCTAAAACAGGGGGAAAAATGCTTCACCGACCGAACCTATAGTTAGTCTTATCAAGAATTTATAGGGTTGGGGAGGAGAATTTGTGACTCGAGACCCATGCTGAAACGTCTTGGATACAGCCGTATTAGTTCAGTCTTAGTTTATAGAGGGCGCCATGTGTTTTATGTGGGAATTTCTACTCAGTTTTTAGCTTAAAATTAAACTAAGCTAAACGAAACTAGCTTGAATTTAATTATTATTTAGCCTAGCTTTGTTGTAATTTGGTTAACCTTAGATTTGGGGTAAAAAATTAGCAAAAATTACCAGATGAATCACATGGCGCCCTCTGAAAACTCGGACTGAACTAATGGGGACGAATCTAACATGTTTCAATAGGGACTTTTTAGAGTTACAAATTCTCCTCCCAAACCCTATAAATTCTTGGTCTTATGTATAGCCGTAACAGCTGAGAAGACTACAGCAACGACGTTACCCGTCTGTCTTTCGCCCTTTTCAACTCCGGAAAAGTACCTGATAGAGACGAACGGTTTTTACCAAGAATTCAGGCTCCAAAATTAGTTAAAGGGACATAAATCCTTCCAGTATGTCGTGTGAGCCGCTGAGAATATCGTATGCAACATTTACACAGATCAGAGTTGAAAAATCATCTCGTACGAAAGAAAAAAACAAGAAAATGAACGTGTTGGCAACATTTACACACGTTTGAACTATTGTCGCAAAACTGGGTCATACAGGAAAGCCAACATGGATGCACGTATATTCACCTTTAAAATGAATAAAAAAAAAAGTCCAGAGGTATGAAGAGGTATGCAGTGACCCACAAGTGGCCGACAAATGACCTCATCATCTATGGAAATGTACTAGATAGAGACAGACTGTCATCAACATCGAAATTGTTAATGAGCACTAGCGAGTGCAAAAAAAAAAAAAATGTGGCCCTCTAACGAGTCCTATGTAAACCCACTAAACATGCAAGATGAAGCATTTCTGAGACACTATTGAAGTCAGCGTCCATCTACGAAACAGCACCAGATAGAGATAAACGGTTTTCACCTTTACATTCAGCACCCAAAAATTAATTAAAATGAATACAAAAAACCCCGGAAGTATGAAGTGGCCCGAAAATGGCGGAAGTGTACAGAAGCTCAGTTGCGACTAGGTAGTCACTGCAGCGGCTTGTTAATTTTAATGTCACAGCAGCCAAACTCTTATTTTCCTAGGCCTAATAGCACACGCTTTACGTTTTTCAATTAATAGACCTTGGTGGACACATTAAACCACAATGTAGCACAACTTTTTCCTCCTCCTTTTTAAATTTTTTTTAACCTAACGTCATGTGAAGCATTCAAGTGCTTTCGAATCTACTCAGCTTTCAACTTGCTATTTTATTTATTTTTTTTGTTAAACAGAAAGATGCGTATATGACTGTATGACCGAAAGACGACGACACGACTCTGGGATTCGATCTAGGAAACTTTCGATCACGGTAGGAAATAAGGGAGAGAATGTCCAGAAACATCACGTTAACTTCTGAAACAGCTTGGTAGTCTCTTACACTACCCGACCGGCTAGTTTGGAAGACTGTTCCAAGCTCAGGATCAAAAATATTGGTTGTTGGTGGGGTGGGGGAGAGGGGGGGGGGGGGATAACAACCACCGATTCGGTAAACGCCGCCTTAGTCCGGAAATTATGATCAGAGGTTAAAAAAAAACCAGGTTGTTGTAAAGCACTGCGTACTGAACGGATAAAAAGCAAGTTACTTTGCGGTTCGAAGACTAATACAATTGTCGTCTTCAAAGGTTGTAAAACAAGAAAAACATAAAAAAAAACACAAAGCACAGTTGGCGGCTCATTGCTGGTGAACAGTCCTGCAGTGTTGTGCTCTGTGCTTTTATCTTTTTTTTTAATACTTTACAACCTTTTTGAAAATGAAGACAATTGTATTAATCTTCGAAATATAAGGCACCCTTTTTATCTGCTGAGTGTTAGTGCTGTCAGGATATTTTTATCATAGAAAGAAACAGTAAAGAGAAATTTCAGTCTTCAGAATACAATCCCCCCCCCCCTCTGATATATACAAATTTATATTTTATATATCACCCAAGGCCATCACTCTTTCCAGTACCGACAACCACTGAGTACTGACTACAATTATAAAAAAGACGGAAAGCCAAATGGGCTCGAAAAGTGATAAATAAATATAGATGCAAACCTATTTACGTTGCCGTTTGGACTTATATGTAAGAATACCTGAGCGAGAATTGAACCCACTACCTTTGAGACCAAAGTACGAAGTCCTACCGCTCAGCCATACTGACACGGCCTATTTTTGGGAAGCGGCCATATAGGCAGCATGTGGCCGCATTTAACACGCACATATATGGAAAAAAACGAACTCGTTTGATGCTTAAGGTAAGGTTTAACTGATCCGAAGTTAAAACAGCAAAGGAACACAAATAAACTTTCCTGTAACAGGTACTGCGTAGTTGCTGTACTGTTTAGTTAACATGAAACTTTACTGCTGTAGTAAAATTTTTTTTAAACATTTTTATTTTAGCACACGATAGATCAGGTGATGATTGGTGCATTCTAATTGGCTAAACGACATCGCTGGAAAATGGTTAAAAACTAATCGTCTTGCTACAGGAGTTTCAGGGTTCGTGCGACTCCTTGAAAACCCAGGAAATGTCCTGGAAAGTAATAATGAAATTCCATGCCTGAAAACAGCTTGAAAATCTTGAAAAATGATATATGTGCCATCAGTAGGGTAATGAACGGAAAGTAGACGACGTGACTGAAGAACACTGAAAAAATTAGCAAAAAAGTAAGGCTAGTGTGCAACCTTACGTTATTCTTCCTTTGTTTGAGCATGAAAAGTTTTGAAATTTACGCTCTGGCTTTAACAGCATTTACGTGTATAATGATTTGATACAGCAGTAAGTTTCACGTGGATTAAACAGTACAGTAACACTCCAGTATCTGAAACCTTACAGGAAAGTTTATTTGTGTTCCTTTGCTGTTTTAACTTCGGATCAGTTAAGCCTTACCTTAAGTATCAAACTAGTTCGTGTTTTTTTTTTTTTAATTCGTGCTTCTTTGGTGTACTATGCAGTTTAGATTATATTATTAGCTTTTATTTTTTTGTATATCTTTATCAATTATGGTTTGCTGGGAACACACACTGTGCTATGGTGTCACCTACTCGCCTTATAGCTTATGTTCGTTAAACCTTACCTTAAACATCAAGGGAGTTATTTATTTTTTTTAATTAGTGGTAATTTGGCATACAAACGAAACAACCTATACACAAAGCAATGGAGTCAAACCCTTTAATCTTCATTCTACGTTGTACAACTAGCGGTTGCTGATTGGCATTGTTGCATAATAACAATGTTTAAAACAATGTAAAACAATCAATCTGGTCGTTTAGAGCTCCCTAACCCCTGAACCACTTGACCAAGGCCTTATAGAAAGGGCACATCTACAGAGCAATACTGTAAAATGTTCTCAGAACCCGATTGATCTGTAGAGAGCGTAATAAACGTTTCGTGCCAAGAACTAGAACAAGCCAAAAACGAATTTCATGCTTCAGATCAACTTCAGATCTCCGATTTGCATCAACGGATTTTAATGAATTTTGGTGTACTTGTTGACCAAGTCCAGCAAAGCTTAAATACAAAATTTAATTGAAAAATATTCATACACGGCGGAGATATTAAGCGTCAAAATTTCGGATTTTAAAAGTTTTAATAATAGCATCGACCACGTACTTTTTAGTTTTCTCAATAATTTCGTCCAAAAACATGACCGATATTGACGTGCGAATATACCAATTTATTTTTTTTAGTCTGTTTGTCTGGTGCCCATTTCACGCCCAGCAATTTTTTTTTAATAAAAATTTAGTAGCACGTCGTTCCGTGTGAACTTATGTGTGCTTTGCTTTATATATGCATATAATTACACACATTAATAACAATAATGAAATAAAACTAATACTAATGATAATAAATAAATAATATTATGATAATAAATAAATCATACTAAGGATAATAACACAAGTCAAAATAGACTAATACTAAAGCTACGTACAATTAAAAAAAATGGAACTACAACTAAGAAAGCTACAAAATCTTTATTAATAAAATCGAGTTGTCGCGTAGGATGGACGGCAACGAGACGGCCG
>JAHWFP010054691.1:0-11104 GCA_023313725.1 Lithobius niger | reverse complement strand
ATGTATCATTTAGTGACGGGTCGTTCTTAAATATAGTTAACAATATTCAACAGAAAATCTCCTAGACGCCACATTTTAAAACGGTTTTTTAGCAAGGGAAAGACTAACATTAAGTAAATAGACCTTTGGGGCCATACTTGATGTGGAGGATCGAGAAAAATGGCGCTGGGAGGTATATCCCTTTAACGATTTTAGGAGGGTAGGGACAACATATCCGCCATGAAGCGAAGTTGCTAAGCGACGGAGACATGTTCATCATTACAGCCAGCCGGTAAAACACAGTTTTAAATCATAGGTGGCGACATCTATTGGCAGCGTGTGGCGGTTTTTCGAAATAATAATTTTTATTCACTTTTTTATTATCTATAGAAGTATTTTTAAATTTTTGTTTTAAAGTTATAACCCAGCCACAGTTAAACTAATTAATTGCACTTGGAATAAATAGTGACATGTTCTCGAATTCAGAAAGTGTTTCTATATAAGGAAAGAGAGGTGGTTTCTCAGTTGGCATTCTTTTCGGCTGTCACTACCGCCCTCTGCTGAGAGAATTAACTGGTTATATCAATCAAATCAATGGCATTTAAGGCAGCCATATTGTCCAATCCATTCGTGTGTGCTAATTTCACCATAGATCCGACTGGTATACTGTAGGAAACAAGGTACAACGCGTCAAGGGTTCTACTACAGTACCGGCCGGTTCTTAAAATGGAAAAATAGCATACGCGACTAGATTGGGCAATGGCCGCCGAAAGAACCACTGATGCGATTGATATGTCTTGTTGCCGCTTTCTGTCGGCTGAGGGGTGACACTTATAGTACAAAGTATGGCAACGTTGCTTCCCTTGCAACACTTGCTGGATAAACGAATATGTTGCTATTTGCTGAAGAGCTATGTGCACTTGTGCAGTCGAGACATTTAACTGCTTTGTGGCACAAATATGGAAATTTATTTATTTGCACGTGTAAGCTATTTTCAGGTGATTACTGGAATCAAGTTAAGTGAATTACTGAGCTTTTTGTCAGTTACCTCTATTTGGCAGTTGATGGTGGCAATCGCCGATCAAAAATTCACCGATGCGAATTGTTTGGCCAACCAGCGAACTGACTTCGCAGAAATGGGGTGATGGTAACATGCCCTTGTGGCGATCGGCGCATGGCCGTTATAAGGCAGGCCGGGTGTAACTTTGAACCAAATGAGAGAGGGCGCTGACTGTCTCCCCTATTCAAAATTATGATCGTTTACTAATAATTTCCTTGCGATCGGAGTTTCTGAAATCAAGTGCTATAAAAATGGAAAAGATTTATGCCAATTGATCACCGAATCAAAATTGTAAGATAGTTGCCTAAAAAAATTGTAAAGCCTCATGGTGAGATACGAAACCCAGCCTGTGAAATTCTCGAGTTGTCATGCGCGCACTTCAACCGTGAATTCAAGGCGTACGTTAGCGGTTAAATTATAGGCCCTATATAATTATGTAGATTCACAGCAAAAGCGACCGTTCCATAAAAAATCACGTCATTTGCTTTAGAAAGAACTTGCGGATGCATCGTTGCGTTAGCAAGGGGGTTGTCAAGAAGTTTGATATAAATATTTATATAAACCGGTAAATATATTTGAGTGGCTTTACCTTTTGTTAGCTGAGTGGAGACGTTCTCCTTGAAGCCCATGCCAGCCATTTGTTAATTATGTTTACATAAATTATTCCTTGCAAAGAAAAACTGCTGGTTCTTCATCTTAGTTGGGTTCAGAGGACAAACCGCCTCAAAGAGCCGATGAGTCTGATGCTTCAGCTGTGACGTCATGCTGAGGAATTGAAATATACACCGCGCGATGAAGAACAACCCTGATGAGCTGGATCAGTGGGTCTTAGAAAAGTGCTCATGTGTTTTTTTTTTGTTTGACCCCCGCGGGAAAAAAACAAATAATCTGCCCTTTCATCCTACAGTGATGAAGTCAGAAAAACAGTCAGAAAAACAGTATCCCAACTATACCCAGAGTACGGCGCACACTGGATATAGTTGGGATACTGTTTTTCTCAGGTTGTTTGCAATTGTATTTATTTCTTTGATTGTCAGTGTTCGAAAACACCAGAAAAACATCTCTGTACTATCTGCATGCTGTGTGAAAATTACAATGCAACATCAAAAAGCTGAAAACTAAAAAGCACTTTAGTAATTAAAAAATATAAACGAAGTAGCCATCACGTGCATGTGAAAGACGAAATCACGACGTTTCGGTTTCTAGCTCGGAACCGTTTTCAAGTGAAGGGTTTAAACCACGTAAAACAACTTAAAAATGTAAACACAACAGTGGAGCAGATGGGGCATGGTTACAAATCTTACAGGCGTTAAGGATGTGAGGTATGTCGGATACAGGGACCCACTAGTTAAAGGATTAGTCGACCTTCTTCTCTTATCATTTCACCTGCGGACTTGGGTGAGTTAGGAGCTGATTATTGGCACATTCTTTCGAATTGCGCCGACTTTTTATTTTAATTGCTTTTAATTAATTATTTTTAGTATGGGACCTTACATCGAGAGGACTTGTAAGGTTTATCACCATGATCTGCTGTTGTTTTATTAATTTTTAAGTTGTTTGACGTGTTTTAAACCCCTCACTTGAAAACGGTTCCGGGCTAGGAACCGAAACGTCCAAATTTCGCCTTTCACCCGCACTTGTTCGCAAAAATTCACGTCAAGGACATAATCAACATCCATGCAGCTAACTTTCAATATCCCACAGATTTCTTCATCAGGCTTCTACAACGTTTCGGCCGACTACATCACTGTTCACTAACAACTTCGTCTGCTTTGGAATGCCGCTTTCGTAGCCTCCTATAGTGGAAGCTAGACAGTGGACGCTAGAGGGAGTACATCATGTGCGACCCAGTAATACTAGAGGCTACGGAAGCGGCAAAATTTAAATTTCAAAGCAGACGAGGTTGTTGGTGATGTAGTCGGCAGTAAAACGTCGTAGAGGCCTGATGATGCCATCTGTGGGATGTTGAAAATTAGCTGGACGTTGAGTATGTTGTTGATGATGTGAATTTTTGCGAATTTTTTGTGTTGTTTTGATAGAAAACACCAGTTTTTTAGAACAACGCCAGTTTTGTTCGTAACAACACCAGTTTTCGGGTTTTATTTAGATTTACGACGGTTAACGGGTTTTTTTTTTTCGAGTTCTACTAGTTTTTTTTTATGTATTTATCACTTTCAGGTTGAGCTGACATGAAGTGTGCAGTATTTTTTGTAGTTGTACTTGTTGCTGTTACCAACCAAACCAAAAACAAAAATTCTATAAGAGAAGCAACCAAACTTCCCAAAAAGGGTCGGCCTTAGAAAGTAGTGATATCATTACGACAGAAAAGGCCACCAAGATTAAGCTTATCAACCCCGCCAACTTAACGAATTGCCCACCAAAATTTCTTTGCTTCTGTTTTGGTCCAGTAAATCTAAGAAATAAACAAATTCAGGAATGATCAAAGGTGCCTGTACATTGAGGCACTTGGCACACATGCCCCACATGCCACACATGCCCCCCCTTCTTATTTGGCCGCCCATTTGATAGACAAAGTTACGTTAAAAAAGCATTAAAACAAAGGATATTCGATTACTGCAAAATGGGTTCCAGGGCTCCGTCTTCAAAATGGACTGGTCATCACTAGTTCTTTTTTTTTTTTAGAAGTAACTATTTTTTAGATGTAGGGGTCGGAAAAATAAAATTTTCAACGACATTTATTACAGTCGATTAGAACACTCATTCTGTTCATTTTCTCTTTGGACAAAAAAATGTTACGAAGTGGTT
This sequence comes from Lithobius niger, assembly GCA_023313725.1. Classification (NCBI taxonomy): domain Eukaryota; kingdom Metazoa; phylum Arthropoda; class Chilopoda; order Lithobiomorpha; family Lithobiidae; genus Lithobius; species Lithobius niger. The sequence continues at coordinate 7,299 of JAHWFP010054691.1, read as the reverse complement.
TTTTTGCAAATCCATGCAACGCTCTTTGGTTCTGTCACGAGGCAAAAAGCCTGTTGAGCCAATATTCAAATAAATAAAGTAAATAAATAAATACACTCACAGTAACGTTACATAGAATATAACCACAGTGATGATCTTTACTTACATCTTCCATTTAAAATGTTGCTCTGGGCCCCCACCCCCTCTCCCGCCTACAATGGTGTCCCCATCCTTTTTAATTCGACGTGTCACACGTCGAATTAATGCGGTTGTGGCCAAAAAACGGGGGGTAGCCGACTTACGTCAGCGACATCTCCTCAAAAACCAGACACATTTGTTTAATTCTGATCCGACGAAATTCAAGTGTGTGGGTGGGACAGTTGCAGTGTAAAATATTAAAACACTAGGGATTTCACAGATTTTGTAATTAGAAAAAACAAAGTGGTACCCTCCAACGAGGTCTGTCAACGCGAAACCGTCATCCATAGTACACACAGTGTTGTGACGTCAGCGTTACACGTGTGATTTTCGAAAATTTTAGCGTAAAATGACGGTGGTGATGTCGAAAAACGACGGCGAAATGTGGGTCGAGGGTCGGTTAGAGGCTACACTTTCCGAGAAAAACTTCGGGATCGTTTGGGTTTGGAGGCGAAACTGCGTTGTACGTATGGCAGGCGGCCGGGAAAAATAAACATCGCCAACTGTTATGAACTACCGGGGAATAATCTACATATACTTCATTTTGTGGGAGTACAGTAGAGAAGAATGGAAGAAATATATCTAGCAAAGGTATGTCGTATGGATGAACAATTTTTGGTGTTAAAAAAACAGGATTTGAAAAGCGCAACTCTAGAATGAATAAGTCTGTGCTCAGTAGTAGCAGCGTTAGTTTAGCCTTAAATGTCGCTGAATTGCGCGAAAGACTGGCGTGCGTGGAGGGGGGTTGAGGGATTTTTTGTCTTTTTTTTTAAACTTGATTGTTCAATATAAAACTGGATTTGCAGTAAACCCAGCATATAACAAAACCTAAGCAGCAAAGGTTAAACATATGAAATTGTGGTGTCACATTTTTGTGTGTTATTTTATCGTCGGCTAACACAAAAAGAGAGTAAATAAATAAATTTAAAGTAATCAGCCTTACGTATCCTCAGTGCAGTACGATCCCCATCTCTCCCCCTCCCTCCTAATTTAATGCTGGATTTACTGCAAAGTAAGGTGTTCGCAGATTTAAAAAGTGTTAAAGCCTCATGAAAAAGAACGAAGAGGACGGGAAGCTGTACAGTAACGAAACTTTCAGGTTTTTTTTTTTAACAAAAATAATAGCGTCAGATGAGAAATCATTATTTGGCCGTTTCTAACATGATCGCGTGATCGCTCATTTGCCGTATCGCAATAGCAAAAGTTAGGAGGCGGGTTTTTTTTTATATGTGATGTGCAATATGTGTACGTTTCAGTGCACCAGAATGTATAGTATTGTGTCCTGAGTTTATGCTGCCTTTCCGACTGCATACGTCAATCGCACATTAATTGTCTATCCTCCTTCAGCATTTCTGTACCAAGCAACACGTCGAATTATACTGATGCAGTGTTGGTGCGTCCTTGTTTTTTTTTTTAATTTGCGGGTGCGTATAGTAATGAATATCGGCAGATGTATTTAGAAACATACTAGTACAACAGAAACCACCAAAATCGTAAGAGCAGTCAATACACCCTCACCACCTTCCAAGACTACCGGATGCCCTTAGAAATTATTCAACCAAATACGAGTAAATACAAAACGTTCAATGTCTTAGCCGAAAAATTTGTGAAGCATAATTGCCAACTCAGCAGTAAAGATCCAAAGGTCAATATTAGGTCCAAAAATTTACTTTTCTGGTTGACTGCGTACTCAAAATAATTTTATCTGCCATTTCTGCCTCTGTACCCCCCAACGCCCCTCCCTTCCAAAATCTCTTTGCCACATAACTTCGATGGTTTTGCTCGCAGGACTGACTGTCTGTCTGCTTACATAAATCAACGTGGATCGTATTTTTCTCTCTTCCCGTAAATAACGCACCAATCGACCTGCTCGTTGCGTTAACGTTTGTCATTACACGAATGATCCGCGCCGATAAAAAGTCGCCTGTCTTGTTTTCTTTTTACGTCCTCCTGTTCTGCAAGGCGGCATCAAAGTGTCACCGATCCGCCGCCATCCATAACAGGGCAATTAGGACTAACACTCCGCCCAGCATAAATCACGACGCAAGACCTGCCATTTTAAAATCCTGGCACCCGATAGTCGCTTTCTTGGCCTAAGGGAACGGAAAAGCTCAAGTACCCAATCAAGCGGCGTAAATCAAAATTTTAAGACTTTATACCTTTAATTCGATCATCCCCACCTCCCGTCCCCACCACCAAACCTCCCAATTCTTATTTATCGTTGACAAACTTTGGAGCTATCGGCAGACGTATTTAGAAACACACTAGTACAAACGACACTGACAAAATCGTAAGAACAGCCAATACACCCTCCCATCCAAGACTAACGGATGCCCTTAGAAATGATTCAACTGTATGGCGATAATGATGAGAGTTTCTCAGTGGGCTTTGATCGAAGCTCGTGTTGCTGGGGCTGATGGACAGTCAAAGCCAGTGGAAATGATGGTTTTGTAGGGAAAGCACATATTGGCAAAAATATTACATTATCCGAAGTGGAGTGGAGCGCCAAAAACGAAAATCAATTGTTCGGCAGTCACTTGCCCCTAGAGCTATTTTGTAGGGGTTGCAGAGAGTTTTAGGGGGAAAAAATAGGAAACTAGGAATTTTACCATAAAAAATAAGGAAAAAAGAGCTTAACGTAAAAAAAAGGTTAAATACGGAATTTTTTTAACATAAAAATAAGGAAAAGTAGGAAATTTTCTAACTTAAAAATAAGGATTTTTTTGGTTAAAACATAAGGGATGTTTGGTTGAAAGTAGCTACAAATAAGAAACTTAAAATAAATTCGTGATTTTATTTTATTTTATTTTATTTATTGAAGAGCATTAACCTAAGGCATTTATCAGCTAAGGTCTTATTTTTGTATAATTGTCAAAAGTAAACAATACAACACTTTTTAGGGTTAACATTGTTCAACTATAAGTTTGCTGTTCTATTTGACACAAAAATAATGTGGTAGACCTATAAGGTAATGAACCAAATTTTCACTAAAATTTGTATCGAAGCTAAATTTTAAACTTAATCATTACAGATTCCTAAATGATGATTAAATATTAAAATAATTTGTTAAATGAACAAGCTGCAGGTTTGTTTTAACGAAAATGAGGAAAAAGCAGTAAAATAAGGAATGTTCCGTAAAAAGAAGAAATTAAGAGAGAAAAAAAGGTCTCTTTGACCCTTGATTTTGCTTCTGTTACACATTGTAAATGTAATGTACATTTGTGTGATTAGGCCTGTATTTCTGTGATGATTCATTACGCGTATACATTTGAGTAATGTGCCTGCATTTGTGTGATTAGGCCTACATTTGAGTAATAGACCTATTATTTGAACAATCTCTGAAAGACTCTATTCTGACAGTAGGCTACACACATCTGCGTACCAGCACAGCCAACACACCGAATTGTGTACACAGTTTGTGTAGCGTCAGTACACATGCTTTCTACAGAAGAATGTGTTCTGTTGCTACACAAACTGTATTTTCTAGCACACGACTGATGTGTTGGTTGTGCTGGTGAACACAGCGTCTTCAGAGAGTAAGGCCTGTTTGGTTGTCAGCTATTTAAGCGCTCATTATATAACCTACATAGCAAGGCCAAATTATAAAATGTACAAAGTAATTTTTCGATAAGTACAAAGTGTTCAGAAAATCTAAGTTGAACTCCTGGTGAATGCAGAAAATTCACTCAATGACGAAAAACCACAAGAGCATCTGCAGGGACAGGCGGTTTAATATTCGATAAAATCAATAAGTTTCGTCTTGGTCGTCTAGACATCATAAAATGATGAGCTTGAACGACAGGCAAAGGTGCGAAGGCCTATTACTGCATGATACTTACAATAAGAGCCTAAAAAAAAACCACTTAAAATCCCATGACTGTGTGGGACACACTATACTATCCGAGCCGCCATGTTGGATGTTGATGTACAATTTGACCACTGATCTCTACAGTATGTTTATCGGCAAAGTATTGTAGAGTTCTTGCCACTTCTCCATGTTGCTGAAGTTTTTTATAGTAGGCCTATTCATCACCCGTTTTTGATTTACAGAGATTGTGTATGATTCAAATTGGATTCTGGTTTTATCAATTATAGGCTGCACGACAAACCACTGACCTCAACAGTGTGGTTCGGGTTATTTATCCGAATGTTTTTTGGCAGTGGTACTATACTACAGTTATTTATCGTGAGCCTATTGATAAAGTAAGAATTTAACATGAAGCGTACACAATCGCTGTAAATCTCAAACCGGTGATGAATATATATAAAAAAAAAAAAAGACTTCAGGTACATGAACTCTACAATACACTTTGCCAATAAACATAATGTAGAGATGAGTGGTCAAACTGCGTCAACATTCAACATGGCGGCTCGGATTTAGTGTGTCCGACCCAGTCATGGGCTTTTAAGTGGTTTTTTTTTTTTAGACTCTTATTGTAAGTATCATGCAGTAATAGAGCAGTGACACGACGTAGTATTATTGTATATAACTCTGTGCTGGAGCCTTAATGGGTTAGCTGCAAGGGGCACTGCAGAGAGAAACAGATGGGCGTCATACTGAAGCCGATGCTGTGAAGAGTGATTTCTTAGACCTAAAACGCGCGATTTTTGTTGTTGGAGAAAACAACGTTATTTTAAGCCTAAGAAATCCGCTCTTCCGTTGTTTTTTCCTCCATTTTTATGTAGTGCACCTTGTAGTTATGCCCTCCAAAACCCATACTTGGAGCCAACATGGCGGTAAATGTCACTGCTCTATAGGTCCTCGAACCTTTGCCTGTCGTTCATTGCTCATCATTTTGTGATAAGGGGGGGGGGATTGAGGATTAATGGCGCGTCGACAACTTGGTCATTAGCGCCAACCTCAGTCACAGTGCAGTGGTCCGGGTTGCCACTGCACCACACATTACAGAGATGTTATTCAAACCCCTAATCTAAATCTTGTCATACATCTGTATCTCCTGCAAAAATTGAAAAACACCGGACAGGAGGACAGACTTATCACCCAATTGACGCGCAATGTCATGCGGAAGATGGAAACGACGACGATTTTGTGATAGGTGACGAAGACAAAAACTTATTATTTTGTCGAAAATTAAATCGTGTGTTCCTGTGGAATGCTCTGCTGATGTTTCGTCAATGTCAGGAGTGAATTTTACGCATTTAAATCTTCAACCACAAATTAATTAAAGCCTGAACGCCAGACGCCCTCTACATTCTATCAGTTAAACTACCAATTTTGTCCCTAACAGGTATAGGGCTTTCTGCAGTACCAGACTTTCCTAAAGGAATTTAATTCTTGATTTTAGCAAGAATTTGTACGGTTGGGGAGGAGAATTTGTGACTGAGACCCCCTATTGAAGCGTCTTAAAGATTCATTCCTGTTAGTTCCGTCTGAGTTTATAGAGGGCGCCATGAGTTTTATGTGGGAATTCCTACTCAGTTTTCAGCCTAAAATTTAAACTAAACGAAACTCGCTTGTATTTAATCATTATTGAGTTTGGGTTAGTTGTAATTTAGTTTACTTTAGATTTGGGCTGTAAAATGAGCAAAAATTACTAGATGGAACGTGTGGCGCCCTCTGAAAACTCGGACGGAACTAATTGGAATGGAGCTAAGACGTTTCAATAGGGACTTGTTAAGAGTTACAAATTCTTGATTTTAGTGATATTGGGCCTACTACAGTCACCACATCAGTCCGCCAACCAATCACTGGCGTATACTTTACATCATGTCGAATGATTACATTGGTCATACGCTCAAGAAGCTCATCCTTCTTAAAGGATGCCTCTGTAATGTCGGCAACGTTCGGCAAGGGAGAAGAAACATTCTAATAAGGTGGTGAAGCTTCCTTTCGGGCTTTTTCCTTTGCTTGTTAAGCCTTTTTTTTATGTCGTTGTTCGCTCACCGTAATTACACAGGTCGGAGACAGCCTAACATTTAGCTGTAGGCGCAGTGAACTGTATCCCATAGGCAATGGAGCTTGCATAGTAGGCAACCTGCTCCTCCGCGCAGTTTGAACGATCGCATCCGTCCCTCACCAACTCGAGAAAGTTGCACGTCGATTGTCTACTCGTTAAAAAGGGTTCCACATTTTGCTGGATGTTGGTTGGAATCCAATGGGATTTCAGCATATTTGAAACCGATTTTTTCTTTTAATTTTACGTTCTAGGGCCGGCCGAGAATGTACAGAAAGGTCAAATACTGTAAGGGCTGGTTTAGGTAGTTACACGCAGTGCGTCACGATGTCTGGAAGAAATGTTGCCACCTATATACCGACACCCGCTTGTTTGTTTATATGCGAAGCTGGCGCGGGAAGGCACAAGGGTATCGTTCATTCCGCACGCGGTCCCGAGATCTTACAGAACATAAACTGTCCATGCGCCGCTTAGTGGGACGGCTGCGTCAAGGTACATTCTGGGACATATGGGAAACGTAAGACAGACCACTTCGCCGATTGCATTACAAAAATGATTTCTTTCTCCCAAATCGTTTTACAAGAGTTACTAAAGATGTTGATTACGGTGAAATCCACGGGTATGCCTGTCCCTCCCCGTCCTCCTTGAGTATTTTGGTATTCAGCCACTCTAAGTTTTAACGGAAAGCTGCCTGTCCTGAGAGAATTTACTCACCCTGAGGTATAGGCTTCTCCAGGTTTTAAAGGTAATCTGGCTTTATTAATAAAATTTAATCAACTTTTGGTACTCCAAGTTATAACATAAAAGCTACTGATAGAATTTACTCACCCTGAGCGGAACTCAAAGTTTTAACGGAAAGCTGCCTTAATTGGTACAATTTACTCATTACTTTATCTCAAGCAACTCCTTGATTTCTTATTAGGAGTAAAACTGAGGGAAATGGGACTACCCTATTTGTGATGAACCCATGCCCCAAACTGGAGAAACACACAAAAACGCACCCAAAAATTACTTTGTGGATAGGAGATATAACCAAACAAGACTGATCCTGGCATCAGCTAAGAAATCCACAATTTCATGAAACAAGCATAATTTAATTTTCGAAAGGATATTCCCTTTCTTGCTCACAAAAACACGCAAAAATAACACATAAACAGTAAAACCATCCCCACATGCCGCCATCTTGTAAAACACACCACTGATCTCT
>JAHWFP010054690.1:0-10987 GCA_023313725.1 Lithobius niger | reverse complement strand
AAAAATGAGAATCAGGCCTAAAACATGTTACCATGGCAACCTCAAGTTGCTACAAGTCGCTCTTGGCTTCATCAACAGCGTCGCTCTCGTCAGTTCCCTACTACCACTGATCTAAATACGCTACTTGCGCGTTACGTTGTAACACTGTAACTGTATTCCTGCAAGCGCACCGTATTGCAAAAATGAATAGGCTTACTATACAATCCATATCGCCGTTAGCTGCTACTTACGAAATTAAAACTGCTGGTTAAAATTAGGCCTAAAAGCTGACAATTACGCCTAAAATGTAAAATAGGCCTAAAAGCTAAAACATTTTTAACCGACAATTGTGATGGCTACTGCTTTTAGATTAGTATGATAGAGATAGCTGTTGTAGTGCATGATAGAGGTGTGCGCCTCAACACTGGAAGTGGAGGAACTGTACAGAAGACCGGTGCGACTAGGCAGTCGCTGTAGCCGCTTGTTTAAAATCCTGGTTGTATATAATCAAAGCTCCTGCTAGCACTGACTAATTTGGTATAGGGAGAGGATTTGATTAGAGCCCGGACAAGCAAGGTTATCGGCACCTGCACTCTTGGACTGGGTTAAAAGCGCGTCAATTGACAAGAAGCCGGGCTTTTCTGTGCGACATGGGCGACTGCCCGAGATCATGGAAGAGGGGGGGGGGGGGGGGGCTTCCAAAATAACCATATTTGTATTTAATATCTTACTTTAATATAAACTTAAGAATATTTAGTTTTCGTTGGAAAATAATAGTTTTATCACGGAGCCCGCTGGATAATCAAACAGACTAATTTTATTAATTCAAAACAGTACCGTATGATGAACGAATTCGTCTAGAAAATTCACGTAGAAAATTGTATGAAAACTTAATAAATATGTTAAAATTTAAATATCCTCCATATGTTAATTTTTAAAGTAGTGATAACACGGATATCTTTGCACTACGTACGTACGTCAGTGAAGTTTCCGTGTCATAAATGGTGGGGGGAGGGAGGGGCGCCAACAGTCAAACTGTGGTCAATAAGTCAAAAATCGGGTAATGTTGGAGGGGGACGAGTATGTCAAAAATCACACCCCTTAAGTTATGATTTCAGAGTGAAAGTCAGTTAGCCCAACCGAAGAACGAGTGAGAGGCTGGGCGGAGTTCTTTTTTGAGGAACAGGTTACTTTCGGTGTAGGTGATGTGTCAATTCACGGCGTTGCGAATAACGATCGGTTGAAAAACGAGAGGTGTCACTCTGTAAACGGATTGTTCGTATTGGAGGAAAACCCCGAACAATCCTCGCATAATTATTATGAACAACCTATACCCTCCATTGATCAGAAGTCCGGTGAAATTCGTTGCCGGAAATATGGTGCTGGTGGAATTTGCAATTTGGAAGTTGGGAGTCTCTTTGCCCCTAAATTTCTTTACGTGTTAAGAAGGGCCCAACATTGTGTTCTAGCACCCCTCCTTGGAAAAAGCTATAGCTATGCGGCACTGGCAAGAGGCACCATCTATTGGCGACACTAGAATCTACTGGCGCTACTGGAAATGCCGGCTGAGACTGAAGCTATACCTTTTGTGGCCACTGCCGAATGCACAGCGCCATCTCTGACAAAAACCGAAAAATACAACGTTGCGCAGCGATATACGTGCGATACACTACGCAACATGGCAAACGCAGGTCCCGGATGGCTTATTCACGAAATAATATTTAAATAGTGCAATAAAAGTATAAAACAAATTGGATATTATGCAGTGAAACCAAGTCTGTACCATACTAGAAACACGTGCCGACACTTCCACGAGAAAAGCAATAAGCTTTATACACTAAGCACAGCCAAACTCAGTAAGGCCTACAACCTACATCGCACCATACGGTTAAGTTAACACGCGACCACTGGGTTCATCAGGCAAAACCAATTTTATGACGTCATTTATGGTTGCTGAGCATAGCTAGACCCATTAAGGCTCCCTGAATGGCTTAGTCAGTTATGAATGTGGCCTTCGCGACCCCATTTGAAAAGTTTCAAAATATAAATTCACAAACGGTATATACGTGGCTTCATCTTGTGAGTACGTTTGAATAATCAACAGTTCCAATATTCACTAAAGTTGGTCACCAATCACGAATGGTGAGTGAAAAATCGGTGGTAAATATCTTTTATGTTTTAGTTTACTCGCCAAGTGCGACTTGGAACGAAGATTGACACTCACGTGATTTTTTTCTTTTTTTTTTTTTAACGTAGGCCTGGCTCAACTTGTTTTTAAGTCTTTATTTTTAACCATGTTTCAACTTTGTAGCGAGATCTGTAGTTCAATACCACAGGAACTTTTTCCATGCACGCATCTTCCATTTGCGCAAGCTATCTATCACAGATAGTTCATGTTCAATCATTGTTTAGTCATATATTTAGGTCTATACCTTTGTCTGACGTTATTGGTACCGTAGACTGGGGTCAACAAACACATTAAAAACATTACTAGACTCTTTAAAAAAAATAAGCCCTATTTTAAAAACTGGGAAAGCCCTTTTGTTTAATTTAAAACCAAGTTTTTCTTTTTTCATTCTAACTTTTATCAGTCTATACTTTAAGTGCTACAGAGTCGATATTTCAGCTTTGATGCTCGATTTTCTCCTGCTGAAGCATCAGAGGACTGTAAACAAAAATTCAAAAACTGTGAAATGGTGCCAGAAAACACTAATTATTACGGTTTAATAGGTGGCGAGTCAAAAATCGAAAATTAGGACGCGATTTACAAAGTAGACTTGGAAAACAGCGAATGCGTTTTGATTGACATTCACGAAGGCGTCGGAACCAGAAACTTGGCGGCAGCTTTTCGTGTCGAAAAGGTATCACTACTTTGCAAGGTGAACACTTATTTTGAAACAATGTGGTTCGTGCTACCGTTTTTGTTCTGTTTTGGGCAGCTTATTATTACCATGCTTGCAATGCGAAATAATTCATTCAGAAGTACCGGTTTCATGACCCTTTTTCCACTGATTACGTTTTTAAATGGCGCTAACAAGTTCCAAGAAAGAGGATGGCCATTGCCCACTTTAAACGCTCTTGCGTCACTGTTAAATTCTCTCACACCAATGCGTCAATCCTAAACCAGTTGGTAATGTTGGACATTTTGCATAAAATTCATGCGGCTCGCTACATACTTTCAATGCAAACTGCCCGACATGAGCGGCTCGTTCCCTCAATTTATGACGTTCGGTGCCTCAAGAGATGTTAGTTGCTGAGCTCACTTTGGCAATAACGGCCGCACGTTGCGCATGCGCCCAGAGTTCAAGCCTCATTTCCGACTGTTCTGGCGGAAATTTATTTCGGACGAACGGACAAGGTTAGTGGGGCGAAACTGAAGAAGGGAATGAAGGGATATGACTGTACACATATTGGTCATTATTTTCTAGCCGACTGAAAAACTTGAAACTTGCTGTGGGTGGTCGTTGTGGAAGAATACGATCTGTTGAGTCGTGGCATTGTCCATGGTAAGAGGTATTGCTGCCCTTAAAAAAAGTCGATTGGTGAATCTTGGTTCCCATACTTGCCGTTCAAATAGCTTTTCGTTTTCCTCATGCACCCTTTTGTACCGTACCGTACCGTATTGTACGTTTTGTGACCTTTCTCACCCTTATTTTGTACTCATTCGTACCCGTAGTACCTTTTGTACCCAACGTACCCTTCTGCACCATATATGTACCCTTTCGTAATCTTGTGTATACTCGCTCGTACCCTTTTGTAACTTATGTACCCTTTCGTAACCTTTTATACCGTACCGTACCGTATTGTACGTTTTGTGACCTTTCTCACCCTTATTTTGTACTCATTCGTACCCGTAGTACCTTTTGTACCCAACGTACCCTTCTGCACCATATATGTACCCTTTCGTAACCCGGACCACTGCACTGTGACTGAGGTTGGCGCTAATGACCAAGCTGTCGACGCGCCATTAAGCCTCATCTCCCCCCCCCCCTTTCGTACCCTTGTGTACTCGCTCGTACCCTTTTGTAACTTATGTACCCTTTCGTAACCTTTTATACTGATATATATTCTTTTATACCGTTTTGTACCCTTTCACATCCTTTTGTATCCCCTTTATACCTTATCTGTTGTGACCTTTCGTACTTTATGTACCCTTTTGTACTCATACGTATCCTACGTATCCTTTTGTGCCATTTCGTACCGTATATGTACCCTTTCGTAACCTTGTGTACTCTCTCGTACCCTTTACTACCCATACGTGTTCATTTATATTTTTTCACATCTTTTCGTATCCCTTTGTACCCTTTTGTACTCATTCGTACCCTGTGTACCATTTTGTACCATTTCATACCGTGTATGAAATTTACCAGCGCGAAGGTCAGCTAGGGTTGTAGCTGCTGTCTCGGTTGGTTTTGGGAATAGCACACGAAAAAGCATCAACTTAAAGATTGTGTCGTCACAAACCGGAATGATTTTCGTATTTTAAAATCACACAGTCTATAATTTTTTAGGCTAGTATAGTATAATTTTTCTTCGGCGATCTATTGGCATAATTAATTTTAATTTTTACCCCATTAGTCTTTAGATTTTTGATCGCATAATTAGCAAACGATTAAAATTAGTACACGTGCACGCACAGAGGAAACTTCATGGTCATTGCAGGCGCCCAAAGGATCATATACGTGTAGGAAACAGTAAATATAGTTAACAATTATTCAACAGAAAATCTCGTAGACGCCACGTTTTAAAATGGATTTTGACCGAGGGATTATCCAGGGAAATAGACCTCTAGGGGCCATGCTTGATGTGGTGGATGGAGAAAAATGGCACTGGGAGGTATACCCCTTTAATTAAAAGCCTGAATTTAAAAACAGGTAACTACATCAAAAGCTACACAAACGAGTATGACCGTTGTTTATATCTGACGCAGGCCTTTAATTGGGGAGGCCGTGGTCTTCCAGAGCGATCGTCAAAGCAAAACAAGACGGCATCAACACAAATCCCAAAACGTTTGTAACCAAGGCTCTGCTTAACTCCAGTAATTGAACTAAACTAAATGTTCCTAACATAGGGAAAATTTGAGCTTCTCAGTTATTTTGTGCAAAGTACAAAATACTGAAGACAAGTACACTTAAAAGTGTAGTAGCAAAGACCTAAGTTTATTGAAAACCGCTCGGTTTGTAATAGAAGCGTAAAGTTTGGCATTTTCGTTCACTAAAAATATGCTGATCGAAATGTGATGTAGTGCCAAGTCGAACTCAGACCGGAAGTGGCCGCCATTTTGAAAAATGGCTGATATTTTGGAAGGAAGATGTATTACAAAAATGTTCAGCACACAATTCTGGGCAGGAAAGGTAGTATACATCTTTTACGCAAAAGCAGCTCTTAAACCTCCAAATCGTATCCTCGCTCCTTTTTTCAATTGGTTGTTATAGTGATTTTCGTGTTCAAAGTGCTGTTGCGAGCCCTGTAATAGCCCGAAATTGAAACGCTTAGAATTCTATGAAAGGTGGAGATCTATTCTTTCCATCAATCTTAACCGAAATTGTTTAACACAGATAGGGACCGCATCGTTTAAAAATGTAGCTGTATTGGTATAGCGGCTAGTTCCAGTTTTGAAGTGCCATTGTTATGCTCATACAGTATTTGTATCTAAGCTAAATGATTTCGATTCAGCTTAATGGAAAGAATAGATGCCGACCTTTTAGAAAATCATAAGCATGTTCGTTTCGAGCTATAAGAGGGTTCACAAGAGCACTTTGAATTCGAAAATCAACATACACTTTCGCCACTGCGTCATTACCTGTTCGCCTTAAAATGGGCGTAGAACGGTCCCTATCTAAGTTAAATAGATTTGGTTAGGATTGATCAAAAGAATAGATCCCTAACTTTCAGAAAATCCTAAGCGTGTCAATTTCGGGCTATTAGAAGGCTCGTAACAGCACTTTGAACACTAAAATCATTATAACAACCTATTGAAAAAAGGAGCGTTCGTGCGATTTAAGGGCTATATACTTTAAATGCGATTTGGAGGTTTAAGAGTTCCTTTTACGTAAAAGATGTATACCACCTTTCCTGCCCAGAATTGTGTGCTGAACATCTTTGTAATACATCTTTCTTCCGAAATATCAGCAGTTTTTGAGATATACTTAAAAAACCGTTTTTAAGCCGCCATATTTCAAAATGGCAGTCACTTCCGATCTGAGTTCGACATGGCACTACATCACATTTTGATCAGCATATTTTTAGTAAACGAAAATGCCAAATTTTACGCTTCTATCACAAACCGAGCGGTTTTGTTGTTTGCTGCTCCACTTCGTAGTAAAGTACACTTCGTTGGATTGAAGATCGGGGCATCGTAAACAATGATTATTTTTACAGCAAATCTACATTCAACAATACTGCGGCGGGCAAAATTTATAATATCCCTCCTGTTTGCATTCTGTTTGCAACCAGTAGCAACACTAGATGGAGAGGGCAGAGGGGCATGTATCCCCCCCCCCCCCCCCGACAGAACCACCGCCCAGACAAACCCAATCCCATAAAATTGCGTCCCCTCCTACCATCAATACCATACCAGGATAGTCCCCTACAACATTGTATCCACTATTCCCCCCTCTCTACTTCATTTATACCTAATAAAAGTATTATTACGGATGAAATGTTATTTTTGTATTTATTTATGTTTCGGCTGGTCTGCACCTTTCTCAACTAAAAGGACGATTTGCAGCCAAGAATATTGCTGCGATCTTGTCCCAACAATAGCAGTAATAATAATTTATTCACGGAAAAAGCATCCCAATAAATGTAAAGGAATTGTATTAAATAAAGTTGGGATATAGTAGTTTTGGCGCACAGCACCATAATTATTATTATTAATCAGAGGAGTTTTAAATCTTATTGTTGTATCTCTAAGGAATCCTAATTTAGGGGTATCCTTGTTCTTATATTCTGTTTTATAATAGTTATTCACTATGATGGTGTAATCCTTTAAGTCAAGAACATTAAATATGTTGTGTTTTTTAATGAGCTCACATGTCGATTCATAGTTTTCATTATTACCAAACATGATTTTTATAAGTTTATTTTGCGTTTTTTGTAATCTGTCAAGGTTGTAACTAGAGAATTGTCCATAGACTTCAATGCCATATCCAATATGGCTGTTAACTAAAGAGTCAAAAACTATTTTTTTTACATTTATTATTTAGAATAGGTTTAACTCTATATAAGACCGGCATTAATTGCCTTAACTTTCTTATAATAGTCTCAATGTTGGTTTTATGCTTCCAATTCTTTACTATATGAAGACCAAGATATTTTGTGCTTTCAAGTTTCTTAACTCTTTTAACTTTTGGTGCCTTGTTTGCATTTTCACAATAATTGTTTTCAATGTTAGTATCCATACATGTGACTTCCCTATTTGGTGAGTATATATCCATACCGTTGGTTTTAGTTTCGTTAATAAACACATCATTAGCATTGCACCATTTATTGATATTGTTTAGGTCATTTTGTATACTGTTTCCCGTTATTACTTAGGAGTATCCAAGATTACTCCTATCCCGTACCAAAACGACAAACTAGTATGGACACCTTAGTTTTAATTCCAAACACCGCGTTCAGGTTCTAGAGTGGGCCTTGTGCCCGTAAGCGTTGACGCAACCATGCATTTTTTTTTTGGGGGGGGGGGGGGGGGCAGCACCCTTCGGTACGCCAACGACTGTGAGTCATTTCACAAATTTAATGATCAAAACCCCTCCCAAGCTCTGACTGTTGGGTTTCTTCAATCCCGGTGGAATTATCTTCACGACACGATTTGCAAAGAAATGTTTTAAAATGTTTGCTGGCTGCAAATGTTTGTTTACTGACTGCAAATTTTAAAGGTGGCCACGTGTATGGCTATCAATTCGCAATCCAAAAATATCTAGTAAAATTGAAATTAACCAATCCATGTAGTTGCGACTTCAGAGCCAAATACACTCACCAGGGGGAGGCAGCATTAGGGAATCCAATCACGAGATGTATTTGTAACCCCGGGATTTCGGGATTCTTTTCTCTCAATATCGGGATCCCGGGATTAACCCCGAAATTTCGGGATTTATTCTTATTATTTTCAGTGGCAAAAAAACTACATGAAATGAAGTTTTTCATAACTTCATTGTTTAAATTATAACGTGAAAACTTAAGTGAGCAAAGCTAGTTGGTAGCATGTTCTTCGTTTATTTGAAATGATCTGCTATTTTTTCAAAGTTTAAATCAATGGGAGTATTTTTAAATTGTTATTGTTTAATCTGGTTGTGATACATTTTGCACTCTGTAGACTTTGCTACAAAGTTTTGAAAATCGATTCATTGGTTCTCTTGCTAGACGGGGCAAAATTTCTCCAACAAGATAGCAACAACAACAAGAATATTGTAGTCAAATTCAAATAGCATTAAAAAAACACTGGGCCTTGTTCATACCTACGTTTTTAGCTATAAAACTTTAAAATCGGTTCATTGGTTTGCTATCTAGGTGAAAGTAAAATTTCCTAAACAAGAATAACTACATCAACAAGAATATTATCACATCAAAATAGTCTTTAAAAGGCTCTAGGACTTGTTCATTGTTTAAGCTACAAAACTTGGAAATCAAGCCATAGGTTCGATCTCCAGGTAATGGCAAAGAGTCCCAACAACAAGAATAACAACAAAAATAACAATAAGAAATGGCCATGCTGTGGAGGTTAAACGGTTCTATGATTGTCATTACAATTTTTAATGTCGTGAAAAAGTTATGACACCACTCCAACTACCGAATTTCGTTGGTGTAGCCTATGTCAATTCCGGAGGCAACTATAGGAGGGTTTCAAAGGTTGACGTATAACATGGACGTTCATACTGAGGCTTATACAAGGACCGATGTTGCAGCCCTTTTGACCAATGATGCTTCAGTAACAGACAAATAAGTAAAATACAGTTTTAGTATTTTTGTGTGTGCAATTGAAATTGCGTGTTATCTTTTACTTCTCTTTCTCACCAGATTAAGCAAAAGATAAATTTTTATCCATTTTATTTGATGGTGTTACAAGGACACTAAGGAATATTTCAATTCCCACCTTGATCTAAAAGTTAGATGTAGTTATTAGTAGTTAGACTCGAATCTATAGACGAGCGGGCGGTAACATTAAATTCATGGAAAAAAGAATTGATTTATAACCTTTTTATACGAATTTAGCCTAATTTCAAACGGCCGTAAATCACGGGATTTATGTAGCCAAAATCCCGGGTTTTTCGGGACTAAAAAATGAGCGGGATCCCGGGGTTCGAGATCCCGGGATTAGATGCCCTAGGTAGCATTGCTAACTGCTCATTTATTTGCAAACGCACGTGGTAGCATGGTCATTCCTTCTCGTATCAGCGTGGCGCTGGAATATCACGCTAAACATCTACCTTCGAATCCTTTCTTTTATATCGGAATCCCCGATTCCGACCACGATCCAGGGTCCTGCTCGGCGACGAGACTCGGGATTTAGGTCTAAGTCGAGGCCAGAGGTCAATTTTAGAAAGTAAATTACAGAAAGGATAAAAGACTATAATGAATAATAATGCTAATCTCTACAAGATTTCCGTTATGACTTTTTCACAGTTGAATCCCTGCGGGGGACGCCCTAGCGTGTGTTTTAATATAACCTGATGAGAACGACATTTTTTTGTGCTCGTTTTAACCATGCACGGTCGAAGCTAGTTAGCGAACCGAAAACGTGAACCAGTCCTAATACAGGACGCTAAACAAAAAAAATAATCAAATTATATAAAACCTGAACAAGCTCCACTGGGATATCAATGTAGTCTATAGCAAGCATTTAGTTAGGTCTTTTTAGCAGATCTTAGCATCCGATTCTGCTTTCCAGGGATGCTAACAAGGTAGACTGCTTAGGCTAGGCAGCTTCGTTTTCAGTTCGTCACCGGGGATTTATTTCGGCTGAATAGCGACCAATGGAACGAAACAAAAAAAAAAAAAAATAAGGGATAGGAGTTGGGGGAAGAAGTTATGTACAAAGACGTTGGAGAAGGGAGGGGGGGGTTAAAGAGCTTCTATTCCCAGAACCAATCCTTGGAGACCGGGCACAATAGCAATGAGAAACTAAGAGGAGCCAGGCCTAGCGTTCAGTGGACAATGGCCATTCGATTGGAAGACCTGGCTGCTTCTGCGCAGTTGATGTCTGTGAAATGAAGTGGTTTTTGGAAGCTACTACGATGAATGTAAGTGATGGTGGTGGTTGGTGGGGGGGGGGGGGATAGCATCAATAATGGAACTGGCGCACTAAACGCAGCAGGGTACCCCAAAATGGGGTACAACTCGTGCAGTTGGACTTCAAGCCGGCCCGTAAGGACGAGGAGTTCGAAAGGTGGAGTTCTGGAATGTGTTACCAGCGTGGCTCACAACGCCGACTTTGGTCAACACTCGAATTCCACCTGAATTCAACCAGAGGCGGAATAGCAAGGAGCAGACCGAATGACTCATAATGACCCACTGTAACTCAAAATGACCCAATGTCTCACAATGACTTACAAAACCAGACTCACGTCCAACTGAGCCCATGCACATTTTCCATCTGACTCACCGTGAGCCACAGTGACCCGATGACTAACCTTGACCAGCGATTAGAAAGTAGAGATCACTAATTATTCTAACTTAACGTAGCCATGCTTTATTAAACTACCGGCAACTACCTACAGGGATAGTTGTGGGTGAGGTAAAATGGCCTCCCCAAGTCGCGTTTTTTGATGTTACTAAGCGCCGGAGGTATGTTCGGCGAGCCTGCTGAGCACTTTTTTTTGTGTGGATAGGTAACAACATCTGCTCGTGTGACTAATTATTATTACCTTTAATTGCTTTTTTTTAAGTGCCACAATGTCTCGCACGAAGTTTTAATGTCAAACACGTAGTTTTACTTTTGGTGATTATCGTGGAGCTCAGTGGAGCCTAGTTTCCAGGAGGAGCTGACCTGGTTGATGACTGGAAA
>JAHWFP010054689.1:5356-25069 GCA_023313725.1 Lithobius niger | reverse complement strand
TAAAAACACGAATATAAAACTGGAGATAAGTTATTGTAAGTTTTCTGGAAAGTTGCCAACAGATTGATGATCTTCAGCAAATATCCGCTGTATACGCCAATGTTGGTATTAGTACATACCTTTAAGCATCAAACATGGCTTGATTAGTTTGTGTTAAAGTGTATTTCTGTTTGGTTCGATTTTCAGAACCCTGGGCGCCTCAAGTTAACCAACCAAAATGTTGTTTTCAAAAATACCAAAACAGGAAAAGTGGACCAAATTCAGTCAAGTGACATGGAAGTCGTCAATTGGCAAAGGATGGCTGGGGGATATGGACTTCGCATCCTTACCAAAAATGGTCAACTCCACCGATTTGGTGGGTTCCAAGAAACGGTAAGTAAAAAGAAAGGGACGTTCCAAGGAAGTTTCAAGCTTTGTCATTTTGTATAATCTAATACAATTCACATTCCTGAATCTCCGATGGTTGTTAAATGTTAGACGTAAGATTAAAGACTGGTAATTTCTGCGACATTTTTGCTGAACAGGAGTTTTAAAAATTAAAATTAAAAATTGCATTGCATTGTGCTAGATAAATGTGATAATGTATAAACGCCTACTACAAACGGTTATTGCCCTTTTAAATGGAAAAAAATAGGTCTATGCTACTTATAACCTAAAATAAATCGAGTGTCATATTCACGTTTTTTGCAACTACAAGTCAAAATGAATGCATTTGTAGCCTACACAGTAGAACCTCAATTATTGGAAGTACTTGGGTTTGAGGGAGAGAATTGTTCAGGTACATCATATCTGCATGCAAAGCAATGAATTGAGTTTTATTTTAGCAGAATTTTATGTAGGAGAACTGCTTTGATCTGGATTGGATTGCAAGGAAGATTTAGACACAATTTCTTCTCGAAGTGGATGCAGAGAGAACAAGCTTGATTTCTCTTTCTTTGATGAAACTTTCAAAGTTTGTGAAATTTCTCGAAAATAGGTGTTCTTATGACCGGGTGCTACCGTGTAAAAAATTGAAAAATTTGTTAATGGTAAACAAAAAATTGTAAAAAAAAAGGGTAAATGCACAAACTCGAGTAAACCAATCAAATTATCCATCCGAATTTTGAGCCCAGAATTAGATCTGAATTAACGGAAGACTTAAAATTTTACCTGTTCAAAATTTTAACTACTTGAAGGGATGTACCTCCCAGCGCCATTTTTCTCGATCCTCAACACCAAGTACATCAAGTAATTAATGCGTTCATGATGGTTCGTCTGTTAGGCACAATGCCAAATGAGACAGTAGCTACGTTCTTCTGTGCGAAGAACGCACTACTGTCTCATTTGGCATTGTGCCTAATAGACGAACCATCATGAACAACAATTTCAGATGATCTTGGTGTTCGTATATACGCGGAAGGCGATCGGTGCAAACTGTTATACGGCAGGCCGGGTGTCCCTTTAACATGCTTCAAATAATTCTTCCGGTGGTGTAATCATGGCTTTTTCCAGGCCAATTCCAAGTTTATTGTGCCTTTCTCAATAGTCGTTTCTCTTCACTTCTGCATTGAAAGTGTTAACTTGATCATCGCTTTTCACCTTTATGGGCATTTTCTTCTTTTTTGTATCAAGTTCTTCAACACTGTCCCATAAAACCAACGTGTCCATTTTATAATCTTCAATCTCGTACAAATGAATTATTTTGTGTGAGACCTTTGTCTCCACAAAAAAATGGTCGACAATCCTTTTTATTTTCACCAACACAGTGAATGTCCGCAACATTTTCTTGCATTAGCCCAAGTAATAAAACTTTATAGTATAGGGATGGGACATTATGAATGTTATGAAAGGCTAAAAACTTTCCTTTAAGTATAAATTGTACTAACTGAATTCCTCTCAGTAGTTATTTTATGAGCTATAATTGTTGATTTGTCTTTGACTTCTTCATAAAATATGAAATCTTCCTTGTTTGGAAACGTGTGCTTCGTAGCTGCATAATATACTAATAGAAAATTGTTTATGTTTAGTTTACGAGGGATCGACGAGCAGAATACACCTTCACTCGACGTGTAGTTTATTTTCCTCGACTTTTGCTGTTGGCTTTTAGAATGGTCTCATTTTCAAATGGCAATCCCTGGTTAGATGTCCATTTTTCGACATTTAAAACAAATTCTGTTCTGTTTTGGTCTAGCTTCAGTTAATGCTGTTGGGTTGGCAGCCTCAATATCGACTCTGTGGCAGTGAGAGGCTTAGCTGTGGTTAATTTCCCTTGGAATTCATTTATATTATATAGTAATTCAATTACCTACTTTCTTAATTGTATATTCTTTCTTCATGTAAAATTCGGAAATTGTAGCCCTTTTCTCGTATTCGCCCGCAAGTCCCGTGATCATAAATATGCCTAATTCTTCGCTTATCAATGAGCAGCCTGCTAACTCTATTTTGTCTGCACATTTCTGGATACATAACGTGTAGTCTAAAAATGTCGTAGCGCTTACTTCGAAATAACGGAATCATCTTCGTAACAATCGTTTACTCACAATTTCAAATAAATAAAAGATGTCAGTACAATATCTTCAGCAAATTTTTGACTGCCAATTCTGGAGATGTCCGGGCTCAGACGACAGTCTTCTTCAGGCAAAAAACAGGAATTTCACTCCACTATGTCATGTATATAAAATTCGCCGACGTTCATCAAAAACAGTTGAGTGAGTTGACATTTTTATCTATAAACATGATACCTCAACGTAAAATGCCGATCTTTAATATGTGTATATATCAGGGGTCGTAGAGTTCCTACTTTTTCCTTATTTCCTACTTTTTTGTTTTAGTTCCTTATTTTCCTACTTTTTTCCTGTTTTAATAATAATATAAAATACACAGCCAGAAGCAAGCTTAAATGGCTGGGGAGGGGGGAACTACAATCGATCAAAGCGTTCTTTCCAAGAATTACAGCTGGGAGCATCAACAACATGAGACGGGAGGTTGTTCCAGGCGTGTACGGTGCGGTTGGAAAAAAAGTACTTCCGTACGTCAAGTCTCGCGTACTGCTTTTGCAGCTTGTACCTGTGACCTCTGGTCCCAACAGGTGGGGCAGCACTAAATAAATCACGAAGGTCGGCACCTTCAAAGCCACGCACAATCTTGAAAACCTGCAGTAGATCTCCCCTGTTTCTGCGCTCAACAAGAGTAGTGAGTTTAAGTTTCTTAAGTCTCTCTTCATAGGTAAGGGTACGCAGTGATGGCAAAAGGCGAGTTGCACGTCGTTGAATAGTTTCCAGGATGTGGATGTCCTTCGCCAGGTAAGGATTCCAAGCCTGAACAGCAAATTCAAGATGTGGGCGGATATAAACGGTGTAGAGTGTACGCAAGGTTTCAATATCTAGATACGAGAAGTGGATTCGAATCTGACCAATAACAGAGTTAGCTTTTCTTGCTGCTGCAAGACACTGAGCACTAGATTTAAGGTTTTCAGTGATAACAACTCCTAGAGTTTTCACTTGCTTCGCCGTAGGTAAAATTTTGTCGTTCAGGGAATATTCCTGATGTGCGTTGTTATACCCAATGTGGAGTACCTCACATTTATCCACATTGAAGGTGATCTTATTACGATTAGCCCAAGCTTGCACATTGTTAAGGTCTTCCTGCAATGCCTGAACGTCGTTTGGAGACCTGAGTTTTCTACAGATTTTAAGGTCATCGGCAAATAAATTACAAAAAGAGCGGATACAATCTGGCATGTCATTAATAAAAATCAGGAAAAGCAGTGGGCCTATCACAGTACCCTGAGGAACACCACTGGTCACTGGGGTCCAGCTTGAGTAAACATTATTAATTACAACGCGCTGACGTCTGTTATGTAGATATTCACGAAACCAGTTGTAAAGCTGTCCACAAATGCCAAAGCTAGCCAGTTTGTTAACAAGTATTTCGTGGTCAACAGAGTCGAAGGCCTTTTGGATGTCCATGAAGACGGCATCACAAGGAGTGTCCTCCTTTTGAGATGTACAGTTCCCTACTTTTTCTCAGCAATTCTTATTTTGTAAATGTAAGTATAAATTAAAGTAATAAAAATTTGAGTTCGATAAATAAGACACGAATTTCGTTGGCGTACTCGGTCCCTGGCTTGTTTACAATGCAACGAGGGGGCGTTCTGCGCGCGCACATTGAAAAGCATCACTTCCGGTTCCACATCGTGCACGACGGTTTCGTTTTTGCAAGTCAACTGTCAAGGCATCAACGTTGCTAGGTCCGTGCTCGATCCAAGGATAAAGTGTCGGTTAAGTGCTTAGCCTACTATTAGGTGTCAACTAATAAAATTTCGTTTTTCGATACAATGAATGTGTATTAAAAAAATTTAAGTGTTCTGTACACCATGTGCGTTGGGCGTGCTGACTCTGAGCCAGCTGTTAGTTATAACACACCGACGGAATGGTTTTATCGGATTTATTTATACCCAGTTTGTAAAACGTCAACAACGAACAAATATTAGGAAGGTTAATGAGCTAGAATTATGTTTAGCAGTATTTCATTTCATTAGTCTAAGTGTAGTCTTAAAAAAGTATGTGCCACTGCCGTGCGATACGTTATTTTATACACGTTGTTGGCCGTGGCCGCCGCCATTTTCCCATTAAATCATTGCGGGTCAAAATTTATGTTGCTCTTAGTCCTACGACAAAAATTAATTCGTATTTTCACGAAATCGTGACCGATTTTATCATACCAATTTTAAAATTCCATTATAACCAGCTAGAAACGAACTTTTATGGCTTAGGCCCTATACTTCAACACTATCTCACACGACTTAGGAGTTGGCCTAGGCATGGCAATGGTTTTTACGACCCCCCTCCGCCACCCCTACGGCCATGCTGATACTATGAAAACAGAAGTACAGTTTTGCTGAATAGAAGCTTGAATTTCACGTCTCGTTGGAGATTATTACAATATTGCCGGCAGTTTGGGTATGTTTTTCCCTTGAGAATAAATGAAAAATCTTTTAAATTGTTCAGAAAAAAGTGTAGGCCTACTAAAAAAAATATTGAATCTAAATATTGTACGACCTTCTCCGACTTGTTTGAAGGGGGAACTTGGGCCGCCCCCCCCCCCCCCAAAATAAAGAGAGGGCCAAGAGGTTTTTTTTTTTATTAGAGCCTCGCATTCCATTGGGGCCTAGTCATTAACGAAATTTTTGTTAAATTGGATGTGGTACCTAAGAAGATTTGTTAATATTTTGTTACTTCCTAGCTAGGCTATATTTACGACTACTTTTGAAACGAGTAAGTGTTTACTGTTATTAGGCCCTGTTTTAGACCGAGGGGTTCCTTATTTTTACCTACTTTTCAGTGAATAATTCCTTATTTATGACTTACGAAATTCCTTATTTCCTACTTTTCCCCCCCTAAAACCCACTACGACCCCTGATATATATATACATATATATATGTAATTTATTTTATTTTTAGGAACTTGAAAAGTTAAATAAGTTTTTCAAACACAACTATGAGATGCCTTTAAAAGAAAAAGATCTGTCAGTTAAAGGATGGAATTGGGGAACAGCCAAGTTTAAAGGTAAGTTGTGCGTAAAACGTTTTTTGGGGGAGTTTTTTTTATTTTCAGCATG
Organism: Lithobius niger; assembly: GCA_023313725.1. NCBI lineage: Eukaryota > Metazoa > Arthropoda > Chilopoda > Lithobiomorpha > Lithobiidae > Lithobius > Lithobius niger. The sequence continues at coordinate 19,470 of JAHWFP010054689.1, read as the reverse complement.
TGGAAGACATCTTTTAATGATGCTTTCTGTAAAAATCTCTTGTCGTCCCGGTTAAATCCTTGTACAAATTCGACTACTGTTTTGGACTGAGTATGTGACAAATTTTTTTTCGAAGTATTGCATTTGCTGTTATGAAGCTGCATTGTGTGGGAAGGAATACAGCTAAAGTTAAATTCGCATTCCTGCTTCAAAGCGAGAGCACAATGTGCTACGTACGTGACTTGAGACAAGATAAGACTAGTGCAGGACTGTAAACATATGCCCAAGGATGATTAATCACGAGCGTCCAGGGTACCTGAGCATCAGACTAATATAATTAACAATGTGCCATAGATGCTTTGCAACTGCGGCCGCTTCCCATCAGTAAGCATACCCACTAAGATCTAACTGTGTGTCTGGATATTTCTGCTCAGGCACTAGGTTACTGTAATCGATAGTTACATTTACTTAGTCTCGCAAGTTACTCAGAGTACATTATTGTGTGCGTAAGTCTATTACTTGGCCAAATGTGGAAACGCCAGCAATTTTAGACCTTGTTTTCACTCCTGGGGAAATTACCGTACCTTCTGCGATTTATGGAGCTCCTTACGGGAAAAGCGATCATGATGTTTTTCCATGTTGATGTGCTCTTTAGTTAAATAAAAATGCACAAATCTCTAAATTATTTAATGGAAAGAGGAAAACAAGCCAAAAAGTGGAAAGTAAGGCTGTACCGATGCCAACTTTACTGACACCGGTACCTATCCGGTTTTAAAAATTTACCCGATACCCGTATCCAAAATTGTATCCTCAATTTTCCATCAATGGTGTAGTTTTCTGGAAAAGTCCAATAATTATTAAAAATAAATATTTTAAATAGTAATCCACAGTTAAAACATTGCTAGGAAGAACTAATTTTTTAGGAAAAATGCAAGCACTGTCTTTCAGTGCAGCCAGACTTCAAACTTCCTGCACACCTCAAAAAAAACACCATTTACCAAATTCCTTGTGAAAATAAAACATGTGGCGCCACCTATATTGGACACAGTGAACAAAAGCTAATCGAACGATTAAGATCCCACAAATCGAATTTCAAACTTCTAGACAACAATAACTCATTGGTCCAGCATTTTATAAAAACGGGTCACAAACCTAATATTTCAAACACTAGAATTCTTTTCCAAATTCCACATATTCGCACTAGGCTTAATCTTGAAACTCTCTGCATCGTCTTGCACGATCCACACTCCACAGGTTCATAATCATCTACTCCCTAATGACAACAAATTCAAAGAATACTTAGCACTCCTCAAAGAGCACTCTGTTACTAAATTCCGACACCAGGGTACTATAAATATAACTGTTTGATACCTTCACCACCAGGGAAAACTGATTTAAAGCTGGACTACACTCATATTTCGCCACTTCTTCTTGTGCTTTCAGCACAAAGAGGTCGCTCTCCTCTTCCTCTCATTTTAAAATTTTAAATTTTTAACTTGTTCGTATTGTAATTCGACTTAGGCAGTTTTGCCTGCATTTGTCTGTTTGTTACTTTATGCAATTTTAAGTGTATCTTGTATTTCCCTTGATAATGAGCTGGAGCTAGCTCGAAACGTCGGGTTGTGTTGATTTTACATGTGCACTTTGGGCTTCTCCTGTTCAACATAGGAAGATACTAAGTGATTTCCTGAGCAAAACTCCGCAAACTGCTATTGTAATCTAGAACGGTTTCATGGTTATCGATACTTATGCGAAAGTTACCGATACTGCAAATATCGGCAGCCGATCCGATCCACTATCGGTATCGGTGCAGCCTTAGAGGAAATTGTACACTTGCCTCTACAGGGGTGGCCATATAGATAAAGGCGCTATGTCGGTTATCTTGGGACGGCATAGGTTGCTAGTTTGAATCCGTGTCATGCCACGACACGATAAAATGTAAGTGCATAAAGATAGTTTACTGTGCTACATTATTTATAGTGTAGGATTTTCTGTGTTTGGCTTGTTTTCCGCAATATTACAAATTCAAAAAATTAATTTACAATTATTGCAGAGCAGCCTTTACCACCTTGTAGAAAACATTGCTGAAATGAACTTGGTCACTGTTTCCACCAAAGCTAGTTTAAATGAACAATGTATCTCTTAAAATGTTTCTTACTTCGCTGGTCGAAAAGCTTATTCTTAAAAATGTTGCAAAAAAAATACGTACAGAGTTCCTCGTTACGAAGGCGGTTCGTGGTGCCATTAAACTGAAACAGAAGTCGTAGGAACGTTACAGCGAGTAAAAAACTGCCGACGACTACGCTGATTGTGTTCTCCACCATAACAAGAGTGTGGCTTTGCTCTGATGTCACAGAAAGGCAACATTCAGTGAGCATGAATAAATAAAAAAAATGCAAGCAAGTTTTTCAAATTTATCAGTTTTAGGTGGAACAAGGCTTTAGTCTATGACAACCTTCACCAATGTCGGTCGCCACTCGCCAAACGGCGAGGAAAATTCAGCATTTGGCGACTTACGGTATTAACAAACCCTGATGCGTAAATTGTCATATCTCGGGAACCGTATTAGCTAGAAACAAGCGGTTTGCGGTGTTGCGTGCAAAATTACAAGGGCTCTCCAACCAAGTGTGTAACAATGTCGCTAGCCACTTTAGTTGATTGGAGAGTTAGATTAATGCAAACAATATTTAAGCATTAAGTAGTAGCACACCTGCTAAAATTATTTCTACATGGCGAGGAGGTAATGGACAATGGCGAGTGCATTTTAATGTCTACCGGCCAAATGGTGAGTGCCAGACAATTCACATTCGTGAAGGTTGGTCTATGATTTCAAAGGGGTCCACTTTTTCTGATCCTGTTGACATTGCAGAAGTGCTTAATTCCAAGTTTTCTTCAGTTTTTGAGACTGATTCAAACACTGGCAATGTGTATGGGTCTATGGCTCAAGTGTGTATCGATTCGTCAATGATTTTGAAGCTAGTTGTATCTCTGGACCCAGAAGGTTACCACCTCTGATGGTCTGCCACCTCAGATCCTAAAGTACAGCGTAGATTTACTTTTAAAGTCATTCTGCACACTATTAGCGAGTCCTTAACAAATGGTAATTGTCCCCGATTGCTGGAAGCTTGCAAACATTGTGCCACTTTTCAGAAAGTGGGCTCTTATCGAGCCACGAACTGGATACCAATCAGTCTCCTAAATGTGAAAGAAAGTCATCCATCAACTGCTTGTTAATGAATGCCGCCAGCTTGGCATCTTTGCTAACACGCTGCATGGCTCTACCAAGAAGTGGTTATGTTAGGCCTAACCAATCTATCTACTCTTAATACGTGGTCTGCTAAAATATGTTCGGTTTGGTATTTTGCGTTTGAACGACCAAACGCCGAACCGAACACCCTCTGTACGGCCATGTTCAGTTCGGTACAGCCTTAATAGTATTGTTTCAAAATTCGTGGGTTCAATATCACACTCAGGTAGTCTGACATTTAAGTCCCAAGAGGCAACGTACAGTGGAATCTGTGCAGTTCTGGACATTTTCTTGCAAGAATTCTTTTTCTAAACTTTGTTGTGAATCTTCCAGCCGATCACAGCTGCAATAAGTCATTGAATTTTGATCACAAGTCCTTGAAAACCTTGTGGGAAAAGTCCTTGGTTTTTATACGAAAATTTCTGCGTCAACGTTGATTACAGTAGTTTGTTCTTGGTTTCAGGTTCAGTATTGTCCTTTGATGTGAACAATATAACGTCTTTTGAAATTCCACTGAGCAACGTGTCCCATTGCACTACGGCAAAGAATGAAGTTACGCTTGAATTTCATCAAAACGACGAGGCTGCAGTTTCTTTGATGGAAATGCGATTTCACATCCCCACAGATGCGACAGAAGTGGATACAGTGCAGGTGAATTATTTTGTTTATTTTTTTTAGTTTAGGTTATCAAGAAAATGAGTAAGGGAAACATGCTACGGTATCTGTCACTCATGGAGCTACTTGTAGGGTGTAGTTTGGCAATTGTGGTTATTGCTAAATGGCGATTGTCTGTATACCACTTTAAATGAGCGTACTAGTATTATTCGCCACGGGATGGTAGATGGAAATAGTTAGTCGCCCGATAGCTTACTTATATGAAACAAAAATTAAACTTTGCTATGGCAGAAAAGTGGGGTGTAGGGGGGGGGTGATTTGGAGTGCATTGGCCTCCCTCACTCTTGCCCGGAATGATGAGAGAAATAAGTTCTTGGCTTCTGTGCGACAACGATAATGACTTCGCTGAATTCTTCAGATTGCCAAACACATTCGTTTTATTCAAAAAAAACTTGAGCTTTTGGAAGTATTTCTTGGTGAAAATCACGAAAGAAGAATGTTGAGAATTATTGCTTTCTTGAAAAAATGAATGGCTCTTGAATTGACGACATGTAACAATCTTAGTGGACAGGTACCGCACAGCCAAAAATAGAATTCAGTTATTCCGATGGCATTAAGGACAAATTTGTATGGAGTGGGTGTTCGGCAGGGGCGCAGGAAAAAAACTGCAACACACTTTCAAGTCCAGTGTAAAATCATCGGGACAAAGCTTAAAAAATCTTTTTTAGTGATCATCAGTTATATTAGAGAAAGCTTCTCTTGCGGAGCAGCGTTGACAGTCGGGATGCGTGGGTTAAGAAATTAAAAACAAGAAAGGAAAAGTAACAAAAGGAGAGGAAATGCGCAAATTGGTGACGGGGCCATGTAAATTGCTGCATTTGCGTTACAGGTGCGTGCGGGTGCTTAAACAACATCACGGTTCAACATTTTTTATGTAGTCTTGGGTGTACGACTGAAATTCATATGCCCAACAAATATTGACGATTTTGTCATTCCAATACAGTACACCATTTTCACCAGCTCGAAACGAGCTTTCCAATGGTGCGAATTTCAACCATTCAGTTCAAACTACTGATGAGTTATTAAGTAAAAATTAAATAAGAGTTGACACAAATAGCATATTAGCAATGCGTTGTTTTTTTTAATAAGTTGCTCATTGAGCTTTGAAAATATGTAAACACTTAACTGCGAGAATTCAGAAAATGATAACATCAATACAGATAAGAATAACTCGCAACAAGGAAGTAGCTTGAGCATTAAGCTTAGAGCTTTGTTGAATAAATTGAAAATCAAAATGAATTGCTGTGTTAATCCCATCCCCACCCATAAAACGAACATTTATGTCCTAACAAGATTGAAATAATAATGCATATGCTTCCTTTGCCTGTTCAAGTGAGACTTTTATTGACAGTGATTAAAATGGTTTACCAGTTGTTCAGTGGCCATATTAGCCTGGGGGAAAATATTTTCTACAAACTGCCCGGTTTAATCACCAACTAGTGTGTGGACACCTGAGAAATTTGTATAGTCGACTAGTCGTGTATGAAACATCTAACTGGTTTCTGTGTGATTTTTCAGGCTTTCCAGGACAATGTCATGTCGAAGGCCAGCATCATCCAGGCAACTGGGGACGCCATCGCTACTTTCAAAGAAGTGCATTGCCTTACACCTCGGTGAGTTAAAGTGGAGGTGGTGTTTTGCATGAGTACAAGACGATTCTTATTTATTAATTATTGTTTTCAATTCTTCAGTGGACGTTACGACATCAAAGTATTTCCATCGTTTATTCAACTTCATGGAAAGACCTTCGATTACAAGATTCCACTCACGACAGTTTTAAGGTTATTCCTTTTGCCGCATAAGGATCAACGGCAAATGTTCTTTGTGGTAAGTAAGGCTATAATGAACTCGCCGTTAAAGGATGTGGCACATACAGAACATTTTGCTACCCGTCCTTATTTGGTAACTGAGTATAAGAAATTTTTGCAGTAGTTAGTGCAGGTAGCCAAATCTGTAAAAGCCAGTAATCCTCATCTCTAGCAACTGTTATTTTATTTATGTTTATTTTATTTTTTTAATTAAAACAATTGTTTGCCCGTCGTATCACAGTTCACTCACAATTTCAAACAAAATAAAAGACATTGTCACCAATATTCTGCAAATTTTCAACAGTCAGCAATCTGGCGATAAAAAGGCTCAGATGACTGTCTTCATCAGGCAACATCAGAAAATTTACATCACTTTGTCACGCCCGATCGTCTGTGACTGTATACCGTCGGAGCCTCTCTCTGGAATGCTGACCGTTGAAAATTTGCAGAAGATATTTTATATTCTTTGAAATCGGTCGTGAACTGTGATACGATGATGATTCGACTTTCAAAATAACCGATATGACATTATTAAACAATTGTTTGGCTTCTTAAAATTTATTTTTCGCGTAGTTGAATATGCAGTTTTTGTATTTTTGAGGAGAAATGTTTTTCTAATTTTTTGTAGGTGAGTTTGGATCCTCCCATTAAGCAGGGTCAAACACGGTATCATTTTCTTATTCTTCTGTTCAACAATGAAGAGGAAACAACATTGGAAGTAGGGCTTTCGGAGTAAGTGTTAAGATAGGAATAAAATCAACAGCTACTCATAAAACTGCAGTGGTGTGTTGACACAGAAATAGGACTAATTTCTTCATAAAAAGAGGACACAGTAATTCTCAACCCACACAATTAAGACAAACAAGTTACGGTATTTGGACAGCCGTCTTTGCCCCGAGCCCGACTGTAGCAGTCCACATGGCCTAAAGCTCTCTGTTAAAATGGCAATATTTTACCAGAAGTAAGATTTAGTTGTTAAGAAGTTAGCAGTTAAGTATTAAGGTTTATAGTATTCCCACTAGGTTATTTTGGGTGACATTTTTTGGTGTGGAAAAATGTCACCTTAAAATTCAGGTATTTACTGTAGATATCCAGGTACATGTATTTTATGTAATGCTGGACTGACTCCAAGATACCAAGCCGATTCGTGCTGAGCACAGCATGGTCTATAATGCTTGTAAACCATTTTGTCCAATTAGTCGAGCCGAGCACGCTCTTGATACTAGCCCGACGTTGGCTAGGCTAGCTCTTAAACTTTCCATTGGGCTGACCATTCCTCTCGGTAGCAGTTTCTTTCCCCAAAAGAATTGATATTTGAACATAACGTTGTGGTCCATCACTTCCTCCCCCACTCGAATTCAAATCAACAAACCTTTAGGCAATGGCATTTTTTTTTCATGAGGGAAGGAGAATTTGGGTAGTCTAGTTTAGTTATGGTTGGAGTAAAGCAGGGTTCGCACAAGTCTTAAATTCCTTAAAAAGTCTTGATTTTAAAGGACAAAATGTAAGGCCTTAAAAAGTCTGGGATTTCAGCATTGTCGTTGATTGGTCTTAAAAAGTCTGGAATTCAAAGAGTTTACTGTATTAATGTCATTGTGTATGTACTATAATTAATAAACTTATTTGTTGGATTTGCTATTAAACTTCAATTATCGCGTTATTAAGAATTTTCTGTCAGCCGCTGGGTTGCATCTTAGCTCTGAGCCCGTCTGTCACAACGCTACCTTAGTGGAGTCTATTTTTAGCTTTCCCTCCTCACTTCCCTCTCTGGCATAATGGTTTGTCTGGTCACGTAGGAAAGCTACAAAATCAAAAGTTTAAGTGGCAGAATTTGCAGAACCCCCATCGTCACAATTAATTTGGATAGTAGACATAATTTTTATTTTAAAAAGTGGAATATTCATTTGTAACTTGCTTTAATCGACCTTTTTAATGCGGTAATTGGTATAACAGCCAATGCATACTTTCGGTTTGAATCATCCTTTTTTCGGCCATGTGGCTTCAAACCGCTGGTTCGCCCATCGTGATGATGCTGAAGTATTTCTAACGCACTAGAAAAAATTAGTCGTAAATGTACTTGATCCTTAACAAATCTTTACTTTAATTTCCATACCATTCGAATAAAGCCATAAATAACTTACAACTGCTGGCATTTTTTATTGGCATGTGGGTTCAAATTTTATTTTTTCTTAAAGTGAGTGGACACTGGAATCCTAACTTCAGCAAATCTATCTTTGCAAAACGATCGGCAAGCTTGTTTAGAAATTAGGAAACTGTTTTGTGTTGTAGTGTGCTCAATCAATACGACATAATTATTGAACTAATTGGTGACTGCTTAACTGGAAGGAGTATCTCGCTGGAGTTCTTTTTTTATTTGGATGCAGGGTAGTGACCATCTCTCCTCTTTTGACACTGGTTTGGCGACGTAGAAGTTTTCACTTATGGATTAACGCAAATATATTGGGGGGGGGGGGGGTAAGGTAAAAGTGAGTTGTGCTCCCCCTCCCACAAAATGTTTATACCACGATCCACGGCTGTTTGCCGTGATGTCATCATCATGTCATCACGTGATAAGCGCGTCACGGCGCATGGTCTAGCTGTGGCTTTTAACTGATAGTTTCATGTTGGGGGTGGGGGAGGGGCGGGGGGATCTTTCAAGTGCCCCAGCCATTGCCCCGTAATATAAATAAATTTCAAAATTAATGACGGTTGACTTAGACATTATTTCAAGGATCCATCCTGCCCCACGAACACAAAACACTAACATGGAACAACACCTGATTAAACCATGTGATTTACGTGACCTTCACAGAAAAGAATCTATTTTGCTAGCCTAATTTATTAAAATATTAAAGTTATCAGTTAATAATTTATAAATTGATTTATAAATTATGATTTTACGACGCGATTTGAAATTTGGCCTTAAATTTCAGTGTGTTGTGTCTTATAAAGGCTTAAAAAGTCTTAAATTTAACATTTGTGAAGCCGTGCGAACCCTGTAAAGGTGAGCACTGACTGGCTCAGTTGTGCTCTGTATATCAGGCATTTTTTTTATTGCTCGTCTCGTGTACAGGTTGGCAGGAAACAATTTTCAGGACAGCCTTGATTTTAGATTAAATATTGTAATGTTCTTAAAAGTTCAAGCTTTATTTTTAAGAATGGAAAACAAAGTGCTCTTGGATTCCTACATGGTCAGTTAAGCAGCATCTTGTCAATAAACTCTTTGTTCACCAAATACACTCCACTCTTGACTCTAATTAGAATTACTATTCGCACTCCCCTAGTTCCACTAAAAAATCCGTTTCAGATAGTACTTTAAAACTCAATGCCATCATTTTTAAAACTTAATGCTCTAAAGTGAGTCGTGTGCATTGCTAAATTGATTTGAAATTTTAGTATTGACACGACAGTAGTGACTAGGCATTACTACCAGGCTACTGGCTAGTATTGTAAAAACTCGGCTAGCTGCTTAAAAGGGAAGTTAAGATCACTTCAAACTCTTAATAATTACTAATTAGGTGTCTTGTTTTTTGAACTGGACTAAAATTCATCCTTGTAAATGTTCGACTAAAAGAGTTAAATACTTATTTTAGAGAGGAGATGAAAGACAAGTATGAAGGCAAACTTCAAAAGGAAATGACCGGTCTCACGTACGAAGTCGTCAGCAAAATCATGAAGGCTCTTGTACAAAGAAAAATAACTGTACCTGGAAACTTTCAAGGGTAAGTAGCAATCCGTTTCGTTCCGAGTAAATATTTCAGTAATACGATTGTTGCATTTCGTCTTAACTGTTAATGAAGGCTGCTTACACTTCGAGACTTTTTCTAGTCCCGTATGTGTATAGTAGGGATGCACCGATGTTCTCAAATACCGATGTCGATGTCCGATTCCGATGTTGAAAAACATCGTCCGATGTCCGATTCCGATAGCTCGTGGTTCGATGTTTAAGAAAGTGAAAATAAGTTACATTTTTCCTCGAGTCAAAAATAATTAAGACGAGTTCAGAAATAAAATTGAAAATTTCTGTAGGCCTAAAATTTTGCACCCAGAAATTAATTATACGCACAACTGTCACAAAATGATTTAACAAAATTGTGATTTTTTTTTAATTCGTCTGCTGCGTAAAACCGATGCCGATGCTCCAATGACCGATGTAGCCTAAAAAGGCTGATTTCCGATGCCAACATCGGTGCATCTCTAGTATATAGGTAAAATCATTCTCTTGGTTTGGAGAAGACTATGCTAACCACTGGACTGCTCTTGCTATCTGTGCTCGGTGTCCCTGGGGATCCGCCACAAAGTTTGCAGTGTGCCCTGGTCCTAGTTTTTGCCAGCCTTGTCGAGGTTGCTTTCAATTTCATCCAAAACCACTTCCCTTTAGTTATTGGCTCATATCGTTTATCTAATGCTCGCGTCCAAACCTTAAGCTTCTGTAGCGTCCCACCAGGTGACCACATCCCAGCAGGCATTGCCACTAGTGGTGTACCGGTTCTGAGTACGGTTCCGTGGTATCGGAACTGCTTTCTTGGTTGGCCGATACTAACTATTTTTCAAAAATTGGCATAGACCACTAAATCACTTGATATTGTCACCTAGTTTCCTTTTTCCAGGGGTATGCGATCGTTGGAAAGAATATTTTTAAGAGATCTTGGAACAGAAAATTAATTTCTGTACCTTAAATCGTCGTAAAACGGTGTTTGAGTAGATCTTGGATGAATCGGAACTGTACGGAACCAGTTTTTGGTATCGGTACACCACAAATTGCCACCAGTCCTACATTTTTCGTTTGGGCACAGACCAAGAAGGTTGTTTGCTTGTGCTCAAATACAATTAGTCCAATGTGTAACCTTTGGAGAATGTTTCACTTGAGGTGGGAGTGTAAGAAACCTCCGAAGATAAGCACGCCACGTGCAGGCGATATCGGACATGTGATTTTCGCCTTGAAATTTGCGACATTTGTCTACAGCACGCCGAAGCAAAAACCAAGTATCGAAATTGCAAGTATCGCAAAACCGACATTTTAAATTGGCTTGCAATAAATTGCAGAATAGCAATCGATTATTATTTTTTTTGTTTGATGGCCATTTTTTTTTTTTGTTAAGTTTACATTTGGCTGCAATTGGTAAAGCCGTATCTGTGTAGCCGCAGTCAAAAAAGAAGGCTACAACAATATATAAGAAATACAATTTTGCAGTACTTAATCTATCCACTAACTCGCCATGGGCATGCAAAGTTACTTCATTTGGTTTACAGGCACATGTGGCTGCCTTCAGTTATCGTGGGCCACATTTTTGTACCATCACTAAAATTTATTATTATTTTTTTCAAATTTGACCGATTTTTAAGTCTTCGATTTCGATAGTGATATCGATTTCGATAGTGATAGTGATATGGCGATTCTGTGGTACGGGTATCAAGTCAGTTTGACTTTCGGGATCAGTCAAACACCGTATTTAATGTTTCCTTTTCTTTTTTCTTACAGGAATTCAGGCACGCCAGCGGTTAGCTGTTCTTACAAGGCTGCCGCGGGATTCATGTATCCCTTGGAGCGGGGTTTTATTTATGTTCACAAACCACCTCTGCATATTAGGTTTGAGGAAGTGTCGAGTGTCAACTTTGCACGAAGTGGTGGCAGCACCCGCTCGTTTGATTTTGAAGTGGAAACGAAAAGTGGAGTCCTGCATACCTTCAGTAGCATTGAAAAGTAAGTAATGCATGCCGACAATTTAATTTTGTTAGACTGCACAGTTACCTGACTTATATGTGATGAGAAAATTCGGTGCGATGTCTTCAGACTTGGACGGCACACTGCTGCAGTAGAGCTTATCCAAAGATATTTGGACCGCGAGGTGTTTGGATAATGAAATACTTCACATAATCCTGTTAACGTGGAACACATAGAAATTAAACATGTTACTGGATCACTTGTAGTGTTAGTGCATTTTGCTAAAGAAAATTAAGAGGTGATTGTGGAAACAGAAATAATGCTAACTTAATTCTTATTTCTTGTCAAAAATTAAAGGTTGGAATAATCTGGACGTTTGGATAATTATGATTCGGAAAATCAAGAATCTACCGTATTAAAGGGAGTTAAGGGATAAAAGATAATTAAAGGAGAGATAATTGAGAGAAGAGATTAATTATTGAAGGAGAGAAAGATTAAAAGGGAGATTAAATATTAAAGGGAAGCTTAAAGGTTAGATATTAATGGATGGAGGAGAGTAAAGATTACCTCCTTATCCTCCTGGAGTAAATCTCATCATTATGATTAACACTTTGGAGCCTGACAAAATGTTTCGTGCATGTCCGCCAGTCCTGACCATATCAGCGTCTTGAAAAAAAAATCACAACTCGGTTAGTTTTTCACCAATTAACACAATTTTTTGAGATAGTAGATGAAAGTGCACACCTTTCGGAAAGTTAAGTAAAAATTGAAAAAAAAATATATTTCTTTTTGTAAAAAATGAGCGGAAAAAACGAAATATTTGTGTTTCCACGGAAGCATACTAGTGACAAACAAAGCTGTTCAGTCTGAAGTAAACACTCCAAATTAGCCCTAATAATATTTGTTCACTGTAATAACTTTCTGGCACTGAATTCGAGCCTGTCTGTGGCATGTTAGCTTTCAATAAAATTGCCAGTTTCAGTTTCATTTTTGTCTGACAACGCCATATTGGCTTTCACTTCAAAAATGAAGCTCCAGCTAGAACCCTAAAAACAGAAATTCTACTGCATGGTTCTGCCACCTAGTGATTGAAAAGTGAACTAACATGACCAACAAACAGGGCCTTCGAAAACCCAAAGCCAAACTCAACCAGTCTGGAGTCAGAGCGGAGTTTGCTCTTGGGCGTTCTGTGTGTTAACGGTACCAAACTGCATCCAGATGGATGAGTTTGGTTGAGTTTGGATTGGCAGTTACCGAAGGCGCCCAATGACTTTGGCATGCCATGCCACAGAGGACGTACTGCCCTCCACAGTTTTGTATAGTACATCAAAAGTGCGAGACGTACCAGTATGTCCTTAGGCACTCTGTAACAATTAATGAAAACGTACCAGTACGTCTTTAGGATCCAAAGTGTTAAAGGAGAGAGAGGAGATTACAGGAAAAAAGGAGATTACAGGTGAGGTAGGAGATTTAACGAGAAGGGGATAAAAGGAGAAAGAGGGGATTAAAGGAATGAGGATATTAAATTGATTAAAGGACAGGGGAGATTAAAGGAAAGAAGACAGAGATTGAAAAGGGGGACATTAAAGGAAGAGAGGAGAGATTAAAGAAGAGAAGTGATATTAAAGATAAGAGGGGATATGAAAGGAGAGAGGGGAGATTAAAGGAGATGGGCAAGATTAAAGGAGAGAGGAGATTGAATGAGTGACGGCAGAGTACACGATATATAGATTAAAGGAGAGATCCGAGATTCAAGGAGCAACGAGGTCAAAGGAAAGGTTAAAAGCTTAAAGGGGAGAGTGGAAATTACAGGAGAGCCGTTTGAAGGAGGGAGGAGGTTATAGGAGAGCAAGAAGATTAAAGGATAGGAGTTTCAGGAGATTTAAATTAGACAATCGGGATACCGTAAAATCGCTCACTTATTAACAGCCATGAGCCGTTGCAGTACATCTGGCAAATATCATTTGAAATCCAACAGTGGTTTCTTCTTTTTAGCTAGCTGAAGCCAGACCGGTTTTGAGCTGGCTAATATCGCGATTGGCCGCTAAATCCAATACAACCCCATTTTCCTCCATTGTGGAAAAGTCTGATTACACGATCGTATGTGATGTGGATCGAATCTAACGTGATGAAAACACTACTCATTTAGTTACTGAGTTTATCTTAGAATGTGTTAAAACAATTTCTTCACAGCCTCTCGTTAACTTTTTTTCAGGGAAGAATATGCAAAACTATTTGACTTCATTGCTACGAAGAAACTGCGAGTCAAGAATCAATCCAAACCTGGAAAGGTAAGTAATGCATTATGAAATTTTGTTTTAACCAAATTCTTCAATCGCCAATTTTTATGCGAGGCTACTTTATTTTGTTTTTTATAGAGTCAGCCCAAATACGACGACGACATGGTGGACTCGGATGGCGAAGGACCTGAACCTGATCTATACTTAGCGCGCGTCAAAGATGAAGCGAAAGAGCGTGACGAAATTGGAGGTGATGGTTCATCTGACGATGAGTCGTCAGATGAATCCTTCAACCCTGGTGAAGGAAGCGGCAGCGAAGTGGCAGAAGAGTAAGTTACCATTGACAGGCTAGAAAGAATTTACAAGTACGATAAATGCCAAATGGAAGACATGATAATTGATAGTTCTACCGATACGATATTGCATGGTACGTTTTACTGATGCCTATTGTTATGTGTGTGTGTGGAAAATCAAAAATCCGTAGATTGAGTTTTTTGTTG
>JAHWFP010054687.1:33219-50149 GCA_023313725.1 Lithobius niger | reverse complement strand
GTTAACACATAGTTAACACATAGTTAACACATAGTTAACACATAGTTTCTTCACAAAGTAAATCCTGTAAAATTACCTATTCTGTAGCTAATTAGTAACAGTGCGTCAGCACCAATTGTACATTATGTTGGAATTAGGGGTGTGCGAGTAGAATAATTTTAATTCGTTTGAGCCGTGCCGAGTTTGCAACAGAGGAATCGAGTATCGAGCAGAGTTCGAGTATTTGGTTAACACACTTATTTTACAAGTGTCTTTTTTATTTGTTAAATGTAATAATAACCAAGATGCAGCTTAACGGACTGTGCGGGTCAACGTCTACAACTAGTTTTCCAATTTATAGGATATAACTTTAAAATGGTTTGCGCTTGTGGTTTTTTTCTGCACCACAGGAAAGCTCTCGTCGAGATGATGAACTTGGTGTATTTGAACGTCAAAATCGGTCAAAAAAGGTGAAGTTATCGCATTTACAACGGATTGAGTTTTCTGAGTGTGGATGCTAGCGACGAGTCAAGCTTGACTCGAGTATACATTGCGTACTCGGCTCGAATTTTTCGAGTATCGCACGTCACTAGTCGGAATCAATATTTGCGATGCATTACTCACCTCTCCCTATTAACTTTTCAGCCATCCAACCTCCAAATATACTACTAGGTACACAAATTACCCAAGGCACTACATTGTAGATCCAACCCTGAAACAAAAACAATTCTAATCACCATCAGTAATAACTGGTTTAGCATTATTATTGTACTTGTCTCAGAGACCTAAAAGCAAACCACTCTGACAAGTATTAAAAGTTAACACACTGCCGTAATGCAAGCCTTGCACATAAACAATTTTAACATTTCTTAAATTCTGACACTACTGTCATGTATGCCCTCAGTGCACGTAGCGTTATTTGTGGCTCACATATTCTGACTGGTCAACCAAACACAGCAGACCCAGCTTATAGGAAATGCCTCATTTCTATCGGGCTTATAAAAGGTGGTGCATAAACGAGGGAGGAGTGGGTATGTTTTAGTCTCAAGAGATACATATGTTGCAAACAAAAACGAATGATTTTTCACTTACTAGCCTAAATTGCTAAATCTATTTCTATCCCTGAATACCTACCCAATTACATTTTCGCATTTTGTCCAAATTTAGACGCGTTTTCCTGAGTAAACTTAAAATCCTGTCATCTATACAACCCACCAACTTAGGCTTTACTCCGATCACGTCATTCGAATGCCTGATGCACACGCACTACGATCCTCATTCCTCTGCCAGAGCGCACCGTCGGTGGCTACAAAGAGGGGAGGCAGGGTGGTAATGAGTAGGTATTCAGGGATAGAAATATTTACCCATTAAAGCTGGGGAATGGGAATTCATTAAGATTATGTCCGTGAATGCTTGTCCCCAATTAAATTCTTGCTTTGCCCAGACTTCGACAAGGCTGGAGGTGAAAAGTTGCCGTTGTTGCCTCCAGGTTAGTAGTTGGTGTCCAAGGGGGCCGAAGGAAGAGAAGCACATGCAAGAGAGGCCATGGTTCGAAGATAATGTACATGTAGGTCGTTTCAAATTCCCACGAGGCAGCCTGCAGTATTTCCTCCACGGGTTAAGCGTTATAGAATGAAAGCAGCCCACTAGACAGCAGGCGCACGGACTTCATGGGCGTTTTCTTGACGTACACAGCTTCAAGAGTGATGATGTCGTCCAATTCATTTTTCTCTGATGCGATTCGTGGGAGAAAAGTTCTGAACGACTACTCCCACTTTGATTAACCTTGATCGCAGTCTGCATCGGCGAAAGCGATGATGGCTCTAATCTCAAGCAGCAGTCGTGGCCGAATATTCCTGATCAGAGATGGATCGACGGTGAGAAAATCCAGTTCTGACTTTCTTCCATTTCGGTGAGACAGGACACACAACAGTCTCTCTTCAGTGCCAGCAAGAGGGCCCCCCCCCCCCCCATTTTGCGAAGTGTTTTGTTTTCGACACATACAACAATGCAACAAGAAAAGTACTTTTGAAAGAAGCTCTATAATTTCAGTTAGTGAGTCGGGAGTAGTACTGTAAGCTCTCCCTATGGGGAAGTGTATCATTTTACGCTACTTCAGAGCTTACTTCTTACTTCCCAAGTGCATGGTTGTCTGATGACGGTGGTTTTATTGGGTATCCTAGCTACTAGGATACAGTACATTTTGCATGGATGGTTACCTGTGACACTACGTTTTTTTTGGTCACGAGTCGTAAGTGGTAAAAATCTTACTTCATTAAACCTAGCCACCAGAAAAATTAGCAGGGATCCCATTTGCCATAACTTAAAATGGCACCGTTACAGTGACTATTATACAATTACTGTAGAAGATAAAAAAGATGCGAATTCCATATGATGACTTACTTTACTTCCAGGAAAACTTTCGTGAAAATAGGTTGGTAACCATGATAATAAAATATATGTAGAATTACTTTCACATAAATGGCTCACAATCATGGCCCTGAAAACAATAAATAATTTAATTAGGTACTAGGTACTGGCAGTCCATTTTTTTTGTACACTATGAGCTAGATTTGCTGGGGTAAAATAATTTTAAGTTAAATTTGTTTAACATTTTGAAAATGTTTCAATTTAACTTGTTACGTAATACGAAAAAGAAAAAACTGCCACTGCAACGGCTAAATTCTTTTTCTATTGCTTAAACGAAAATATAAGCTACATGCAAATTTTAGCATTTTTATTCTGAAATGCTTTTTCCCTCCAAAGATTTAAACCAATCACCAGCTGGCTCACTAATCGCAAAGTGTGCATGCACACTCCCCTCCATACTAGTATAAAAGCGCTCAAGGTGTATACAAATGATCTTTTATTCTTGTCAATATGTCGCGGTGGTGACTTTACGGGTTGGATAGGGTAGGTACAGGTAAAGTATGTTTTCATTTTAGCAATAGAAACAGAATTTAGCCATTGCAGCAGTAATTCTCTCTTTCTATTGCTACACAAGTATACATTACCTGTACATTTTAGCATTTACAGCAGACCTCGTTAAAGAGGCGTTAAGCATCACCTCACGGGTTCCCCAAAGGTTAGGAGCAGGAACCCCCACCCCCAAAGTCACAGATTTGGCACAATGTGAAATTTAGTTGTTAAATCCATTTGCATGGGCCGTCTTCTCAAGTAGAGTGAGGCAAAGACTGACGCATTGCTCCATGATGGTGCTTGTTGAATCACGGTCTTGGGGATGCCAGTGTGGAAGGACTAAGAGGTGGTCATGGTGTTTAGCTTCAGCTTAGACTCTGATGTTATGTCTTGGCAATCAATATTAGATGCTTCATAAGTGTTAACGATTATTGTACTGATCCAATTGGCAATCATTGCCGAAGGAGTTTCGTCAAACTTCTTACGAATGGCCGAACAAGTTGAATTCTTTCTCTTTGAATTTAATTTCTTTCAGTTCGCATTAAGCAAAATCATAAGGCCCAGCTGGATAGAGAGGTCTTACAGGCTCATTCCCTCTGATGTTTGGTTTTGCGAATTTGTTTGATATCGGAGTTTTTTGCTCTGAACGATCCTCCTGGTGACAGTGAAATGGCTTTGAAGTTTCCACGAAAGAGCAGGTTGCAAAGCCATGGAGACAGCTTGTATTTTGCTGCAACAGCAACATAAGCTTGAGGCTATAGTTATCAAGGAAATTGTTTTCCTTGTTAAAAGATGAAGGTTACAGTTTGCTGAGGGTTCATTGGGTTCCTTCATGAATGAGTTTAAAAACCAATGGGAGGTTTCAATCCGGGACGATTCTTCTTATGTAGGTCATTCATTTACAAAGATTTAATTAGGATTGACATGCGTAACAGATCATCACTTTCTGCTGCTTAGACCATGCGCCACGGCTGTTTGCCGTGACGTGCGTATCACGTGACTGTGCTAGTTCACTCTGACAGCCAAAGATCCACGATTCTCGTTCATCAGTGGCTAACTCATAATGATATCACGGCAAACAGCCGTGGCTCATGGTGTCAAAGACGGAATTAAAAGCAGAGGGATTTACAAGAATGGAGAATACTTTTAAGCCTGTGTTGAAGGTCAATTGAGAAGCTTAGTAGGTCAGGCAAAGAGGGAGTGATTGGATTGATTTTTGCAGGTGACACCGACGAAAACCACTTCTTCCAGTGGTTGTTATAAATTTAGCTCAAGTCTCTTGATTGTCTTGCTTGTAATTCTGATGGCTTGTTCTAAATTAAGCATACTCACTTCTTTGAGAAGTCTTACACAATCCCGCTTAGCCCAGTACAAGGAAGAATCCAGAATGATGGTACAATTCAGGGTTTATTTCCAGGGCCACGCAGTCTGTCCTTATGAAGATGTTAATCAGTGGTTCAGGATGCTCTAAGTTAGGCCGTACCAGAGTGGCATAATTTCAAGAGAGTTGTTGCTGGTTAGGGACCAGCTCCCAGAGTGAAGCTCAAAGGGGCTGCAGGGCCTATTATACCCAGAGCTGCCGCTAGCTTCCACCACACATGGTGCAAAGTTCCTGTAGTATATCCTAGTTATCCCCTGAGCCACCTCTGCTCACAGCTACCTCTAGTGGCAAGCAAGGCCTCAGCCACCTTCACCCCTGATTTCCAAAAGCAAGACCATACATGAAAGTACTTACAAATTACATACAAAGCCGAATTCAAAACCAAGTGCATGCCATGTTGTGAACCAAAGAAGAAAAACGAGTACAACGCCTGATGAAGACAGTTGAAAGTACAACGCATGACTGAAATACATTATCTATAATAAAGGATACACATAATACATAAAAGGAGCCATAGCATTAGAGACAGACTAAATAAGGAAGGCAGTGGAAACTCTCGTTAGACTGGTGTTAGTAGCGATCCGTGTAGTTCAGAGATATTGGATGGAAAAGACTTCCTTCACTTTGTCGACTGTCATTCAATGTCTTTAGTTTTTTTTTTTTGGGAAGGGGAGGGGATGTGGGGGGGGGGTTGTTTCGTGGGCTGCCAGTCAGGAGCTGTGGAGACCATGGCACTGATGGCCAGTATTGTCGCCTACTGGATGAACAGGTCAGAGTTTTTTTTTCCTTTCTCCAGTGAGGGGATGAAGTTATCGAATAGGAGTTGAAAATTCAGCAGGGGGTAATCATAATTTCATTTAAAATTGTACCGAAGCAGGTCAAGGGTGTTCTATCGAAATTGCACTTAATCATGTAAGGCCTCTTGATATGGAAGTTTAGACCCTAGGAGTTGCACCGTGACCAAAACGTCAATGCTCGATTTCATATTCACCTAGGCACATGCATTCTGCGGTGGTTTCTTCTTTAAACCATTCCTTGTGTCCCCTTTGAAAGATTCACCAAAGGTGGTGCTGCTAAATTCCAAGGTGGTGACGAATTCAGTGCTGGTTTTCATTAAGCAAGGTCCGAAGCCCAGGCTGACATGACAGTTTTCAAGATTTCTTGTCATTTATCATGACTTTAATTTCCCTGTGAAGCCAGTCATGGCATGAAGTTGTGGTTTGTTTCTTCTCTAAAAAGAAGATTTCCACAAAGAAGTTGCTTTGTTATTTTGTGTTTAGCTTCAATCATCCTGAAACATTTAACCCTTGGCTTCTTCCAGTTGTTCTAAAGCTCCAGCGTTCTCCGCTTTCCGTTGCTTTCTTTTTTTTTTGTTTGGCTTCATTGCTTTCGTCTGCCTTCTATATTTCACTGCTTTACTCCGCTTTCGTTTGCTTTCCTTCGCATTGCTCTGCATTACTTTGCTTTCTTTTGTATTGCTTTGCATTGCTTTGTATTGTCTTGCTTCGCATTGATATGCATGGCTTTTTTATTGTTTTCCTTTGATTCGTACTGTCTTAATTCGCTTTGCTTTGCCTAGTTTCGTTTTGCTTCTCTTCTCTTCACTTTTCTTTTGCTTTATTCTGCTTCACTTTGCTTCGTTTTGTTCTGGTTTACTTTGCTTTGCGTTGCATTGTGTTGCTTTGCATTGCTATGCTTTGTAATGCTTCACTTTGCATAGCTTTGACATGTTTTGCTCTGCTTCGATTTCTTTTGCTTTGGATTGGGTTGCTGCATTTTGTTTCGCTTCAACTTACTGCGCTTCACCCTGCTTTACTGTGATTGTCGTGGTACATTCGCATGTGTGACTTCAGGGCTGAGTCAGGGAACAAACAATTTCCGATCGCGTGTTTCATCAAAGTGTGAAGGGTGGCCTCTCGTCGCCCCGTGGCTTGAAGAACCCCACTTTCCTCCAGAGCACATAGATGGGTAGGGGGTGGGGAGTTGGAAGGAGTGTCGTAGATCTATCCCAGATGGGATGCTGTTTTATACAGATATTTTTTTGTTAATGTTATGTCATACAATCTCTTCTCTCTTGAGAACCTCCTAGGCAAGAATGTCTCACTGTGGGTAGAGGCCGATAGACCGGATGTCTTGATGTGCCATGATGTTACTGCAATTCCAGAACTGGAAAAATAAAGCAGTAATGAGCTGTCCGTACCACCTGTCCTGACCCACATCCGCAGTGGGTCAGGACACAAAAGGCTCCTGAGGTTAAATTTTTCTCTGCGAAAAGAATGAAAAACTCCTGTCCTAAATAGTCACAGCTTCAATTCCAGGTGTCAGATTGCTTTAGTTTTTGCTTTATGTTACTCTTATTCTTCAAATTTCGGTTTCTGTTTTTTATTTTATTTAGCTTGATTCTCATGAGTCGGACAGCTTCTGTTTTTGCATTATGTTACTCCATTGCAATATAGCTTTCGCTTTTTTTTTTTAGTAGTAGCTTCTTTCCATTTTGAGATGCCCGTAGTCGTGGGTAGGTAGTTTTTGCCGAGATCTTTACTTCTTGTTGCAGTTACACCACTGGCGCTTATTAGCTTTCGTGTTTGCCGAGCGATCTCTTCATGATTGTGTGTTCATGTTGGAGTGGTCAGGGACAAGAACAGGGTCAACTTACTTTTGTTTGGGACAATTATTTTTTGTTGTTGTTGTAACCTCTTTTTACCCCTCTTTGCACCACTTTCTTAGCCGTTATTGTACCTTCTATTAGGCTTTTTAGACCACCGCTCCAGAGAATGTGGGAGAAAAAGCTCAATATTTCCGGGGAGTCAAAATTGGTTTCTATTGCCTATCAAAAATATGCACTACCCGTAAATTTTTGCATTCAGTTCCTGTAATGCTGTTTTACCCAGCTGCGCAACCTATCTGAGCATGTGCGAGCACAGACCCTCCACAAATTGTGGTACGGCGATAGCCTTCGATCTATTTTCCTCTTAATATGTCATGGTGATGACTCAAGAGGGGAGGTTGGGTTGGTACAGGTAGTGTACATTTTCGATAAGGCAATAGAACCCAATTTTGACTCCCCGAAAAAATTGGGCTTTCTAGTTGACGGCACAAAAATATCCACTACCTAAAAATGTTTGCATTTACAGATGGTTCCCAAGGGTTGCGAGCTGGATTCCCGAGGAGTGTGTCTCTCCGCAGATGTTGATGCACAATGGCGATTTGTGGTGGGAAGAACTTTCCGATTGGAACGACAAAGAGAGGGATGTTTCAGAGAGTTTCATAATCCTAAAAGAAAAAAAGGGGCGGGGCTTACCTTAAATCTTTTGGGAAAGAAAATGGTCCATTTTGACGGTCGAAAAAGCTAAGAGAGATGGCCCCAAAGATGATGGGGAAGCGTTGAGACGGTCTTGGGGATACGAGAGGCGAAAGGCCGCCAGAGGAGAAGGTTTCCAGAGAATTAATAATGGGATTTGTAACCTGTAAGAACAGACAATGTTCGAGAGCTCGTGCTTCGTTAGGGCAGAATGTGACTCAAAGCTGCAGTGGGGCGGCAGCCTAGGAAGAGGAAAAACGACAAACGAAGAGGTGCAACACCACTGTTGTTTTCCTTTCAGGTAAAAGCTGGAAAAGGCAACAGATGGTGAATGATGAGCAGCTACTTCAAAGTGACAAATTCACTAAGCGACGATGGTTCGCCACCCGTGAGGACGGGCAATGGTGGCGGACGATGATCTTCAAGACCATTGCTACACGAGAGCGTCCGTGGGCTAAAGCTTCAGTCAGAGTTGACGCAACCTTCGGGGAAAGCTGCCCAAAAAGGTTGTTGACGGACGGCAGGTCGAGAAAGACGCACGTCCGAAGAGCAGCAATGAAGTTGGCAAGGGACAGCAGGCAGCGGCAGGCGAATGTAGATGGTTCGCAGAGCTGCCAAGAGAGGTTGTGGAGAGACCAGCAGGCTACAAAGAATGAAGGTATGAGGCTGCACCGAAGGCAGCGTGCAAATCCGTAACGATGAATCCCTTAGTACATCCTTTTTTTTTTATTTGAGAAACTTCAGATGATTGTTGGTTACTTGTTGAGAGGGAATTTTGGTCAACATTTGTGGCAAAAACAATGATGAGCCAGTTTATCATAAGCATGGTCATCAGGTAACACACAATCCGGGTGTGAAGTAACTTTAAGCAACCTATTGCAACTTATTGCAACTTTAAACACGCTGGATGTTGTAGGAACTTTAAGCTATGTCATGGCATCACTGTGAGGACAGACAGAAAGCCAGCAGCTGAGCCCTGCCACTACACAGGGTTCGCACAGCATTGAGGAAATAAAATTCAAGGACTTTCAAGGCCTTTCAAGGCCTACTTTCACACCAAATTCAAGCACTTTTTAAATTTGCGTAAAGAAAGTACCAGCAAATTTAATCGTTCATTTGCTTTAACCTTGTTTTTTTTATAGGCCTATTCTAATGATCTCCACCAAGCTATAAGCAAATTAACTCGTTAACATGCACCCACTGACCAGTAGCCTACAAATCTTTATAGTCGCCACGTTAAAATTTAAGTCGACACACAAATAATATCCCTAAGGACAAGCAAAGTTGAAAAAAGCACTGCCGCGTCACCTAAAAAGCCCTGCGTCAATTACCTTTTTTTTCTGGGCTTCGGAAATGAAATCTGATCCAAGCTTGCTTCGACTACACTTGAAAATAATTTTTTTTAAAGCCATGCTAAAACTGCCCCAAGTTAACTTCCAATAAAAATTAGCTTCAATTACGTTATGCAAAAAAGTCCCTTTTTTTCCTTTACGCTACCTCTACCGCAAAATGCGTAAACATCATTTAAAAAAAAAAACGCAGCCTCTCTCGTCAATATTTCAACTTTGTTTGCCCGAGAACCATTTTTCTTTAAACTTTTCTTGGTCTAAAATCCTAAAAAAATCGTGGACATTTGGGGACCCATTTTTAACTGATCGTAACACAAGAAATAACTTACTGACGTCTTCGCAGCTTTTATAAGAATAATGCAACACAACACTTTTTAATGTCCAAAGAATTTCGGCTTTCCATGTCTTTGGGTCACGGACGCACCGTTGCATTTTTGTTGATTGCCGGCCAACAGAATCATTAAAAATTATGCTGCTACATCACGACTAACACTTGCACTGCAGTTTATTTTGTCAAATGCGATGCCGATGATCCATTCGACGTTAGCGTTTGATGAAGATTTACACAGAGATTGCATCTTTCTGAAAGTACGTCAGACTCATTGTGGTCGGGTAATAACCCGTCCACTGTACTTCGAATTTTCACGCCACGCGTCTTGAAACTTGCACTTTCCCATTGCAATTTAAAAATAACTGTACCTCGAGATTCAAAATAAAACATGTGCGGCCATGTGTATCAATCAGCCCGTCTGTGATCGTAAAATGCCGCCAAAACAAGATGGAGGCACGAGACCACGATAACTACAAGCTGCTCCAGGTCACTTGTCTTTGCATCAGCCACCAGCAAGAGCCAGGTTTACTTTCAATTCACGCTTGAGCAATGCGTCACAGTTCGGATAGCTACAAGCTACTCTTGGTAGATTGGCATAATTAACCAACACAAGCGCAAGTAGCTACGGCCAGAAATAAAATGAAAGCGCGCGCTTTACAGATTTCGTTAGAAGTTTCAAGATTCAGGAGTTTTCGATTATTATTATTACTCCAGCATTTCAAGAAAATAAAAACGTTCAATTAATGGATTCAAGCACTTTCAAGGCCAAAAAACGGAATTTGCACAAAATTCCAGGCTTTCAAGGCCTTGCAAGTCTGAACTTCAAATTCAAGCCCTTTCAAGGTTTTCAAGGCCCTGTGCGAACCCTGACTACATTCCTTAAGTTTGTTTTTCTTCATTTTAAACGGTGACAAACAATCAAGAATGACACTCAAATCGTCAAATGGTGGCATCTCCAGTTGCGAGCGTTGGAGTAAAAAGTAAATAGACTGGCTTCGCTCACACAATTGGAAGCGTTGAACAAAAATTGTTCTGTAGTAAGTGCTGCGGTTAAAGAAAGTTCAACCGGTCAATGAAAGCAGACATTTGAATAGACTTGCATCGCGTAAAATGTGGCTGCCGTGTGGCGAATTGAACGTAAGACTAGTGCCTTCCAGCAATATCGTACAAGTGGCGACTGCTGTAGGGTTAACTTACAAGAGGTTGGTCACCAGATAGTCCAGTTAAGTTACGTTAATATGCTCGGAATTGTTCATTAAGAGCAGATGTTCGGCACATACGTTCGAAATGGAATAAAGTTCAAAATACGAAAAGTATGCAGCTGTCCGAGTTGAGCAAACGCCGCCATCTTGGAACCATGGCTGCAATCCAGACAGAAGAGGGATAACAGCCGAGAAGGACACAGGTCCGAAAGAGCTGCAATAATTTACACAAGGGACAGCAAATAAAGAGTTGAGGGACGGCAGGCAATGAAGGGATGAAGATATGATGCTATATTTAAAAATGTCACAAGTTTGGAGACCGCCGTCTGCTTGATGAACGAAAAGCAGATGAACGATCACGATGAAGTAAGCGGTGATGTGGTAGCCTGATTAAGACAGTCGTTCTGAGCCCCTCCAACTCCAGAAAAACCACACTGTCGAAAATTTGCAAGGATATTGGAACGGTAAATATCCTGCACTTTGAAATCTAAGCGTACAAAATGTAAACATGCTATAATGCAGACCGTCGAGGGGTAGCAGGTTGAAAAGAAGACAGGACCAAAAAGGCTGCAACAATTTTTGGTGAGGAACAACAGGCAGCAACGATCGAAGGTGAGCAGAGCTGCCAAAAACGGCTGAAGATGAGGCACAGTAAGCAGGTCCGAAAGAGCTGCCACTATTGATGGAGAGGGACAGCAGGCCTCATAAAGGATAGCTGCAGCCAATAAGGTTTGGTGACGAAAGGTTGAGCGGCAGTTGCGAAGAGAGTCAGCAGCAGTGTTTGATGGTCGGTGACTCGAGGCCTGAATGGAGCAATGACGGCTGGCGTTCCAGAAAACTTGTGACGACACACACAAGGTAGAGGAGTGAAGGGTTGAAACTGCAGCGATGGTCGGTGAAGGACAGCGGCTCTGACGGAGGGAATGTAAGATGACGTCAAGTCGTTAACGGCATGAGAGAAGCTGGTTGACGATGAACAAGACAGCAAACAGAGGTTTGCCGTGGAGGCAGTGGATTTCCGGGTGACTCCCCAGACGTGCCATGAAAAACTTTGTGTTATGTTGGAACAATGGTTTGTTCGGGGAGAAGACTTGTGTGACTGCTGCTTGGAAGAATGAGACGACTCGGAGGGATAACGGAAAGCAGACGGCGTTGAGCGTAGAATTCAGCCGAATCTTCTGGCGGTCTACAAAGGAATTTTGTTGAGTCTTAACGCTGATCAATCGGCCAAAGGATGAGAGGGCTTAATGTCCATCTTGATCTTTCGGTCGGAAATTCTTTCGGTGAAAGCATGAAGATGGAACTTTCGGTGAAAGTGTCGAAGCGTGCGGTAAAAATCTTGCAGTGATGGAAACATCGGTTCAACATTCGAGGGGAAAACTTGCAAGGTTGTCGTTTGGAAGGACGAGGTCGAGGCGGCCTGGAGGAGAACGACGGTAAGCAGACGGCATAGAGCGTTGAATCTTCAAAATCCGTCAAAATTTGGATGAGAGTAGAAGACAAAGATGTTTTCAAGAAGAAATTCGAAAAAAAAACCCATCTTTATTCGGGCCAGTCCAGTATATGGGTAATACAGCTTAAGGGTTGGTTTGGTTGTTGCCAGATCAAAGATAGTAGGTCTGTGTTGATCTTGGAGTTAATCTGTGCCTAAGTGGGCTCGGTGTAAAAAAATGGGGAATAGGTGAATGTTTGGACCAACTAACTTTGAAATTCCGTTTTTACTCTGAAAGTTCATCAATATTTAAGAATGTTCAGGATACTGGTAGATTTACCAGTAACCTTGCAAATTTTCGACAGACTGCAGCATTCAGCAGCATTTGAGCAGTAATGCACCCCTAACCAACATACAAGGCTCCTCAAATCCGGGGATTCGTTTCCTCCTGAGAGAAGAATCCTCCAGCATGCTTTCAGATCAGTGGTATTGAGTGCCTAACAAATATGGGAGGCCACACCAGGTTAAGCACTGCTTTCAAATAGTGATACACATGGTGACAATATACTAGGAATAAGTTTTCAAGTTACTAAATCCTGATGAACACACGACAAAATGCAGTCTGACAAAATTTTGCAAGGATACTGGAATGTATTTATAGATCTGAATTGAGCAAAATTGTTCCTGAAGATTCTTAAATACCAACTAACTTGGCAAAATATTTATTTTATTCATAATCGTAAAACAATAACACAACGATTGTAATAAAGTATATGAAGTGAATGGAACACTTAGTTAAGGTTTATCATAGCCAGCAACCACATACCAAAATGCTTTTCTTCGGAACAACGCCATCCAAGGCACAGAATTATTTTTTGGACTAGTTTTTGGACTGGAAGACAGCCCCAATTTGATTGCTAGAGCATGTTGTTTCTGCCGCTGCCGTTCAATGACAAAATACCGCAGAAACAGCGCCCAAGATATACCTAAAATGCCTAAACAAAAGGGAAAAAAAGATTAGTCTATGTAGTCTATGGCTGGCAGCTGTGAACATGAAAAGTGATGTGGCCTAACTGCAGAAGTAGAAGAATGACGCTTTGCATTAGTAGAGTACCTTTCAGCGAAAAATGAACCATCTTCTACTTTGAATGTTCGAAATCAATCGATCACAATTGTAACGCTCAAATTCAAAAACAAAAATACTCTCAGTACGGTATTTTGCAAATTTTTGATAGGCCTTATAGTCCGAGTGGTGTTAATTTCGGTCTCTCCTATCTTCTTCAGGCTTCCTTTCTTGTGCTTGCTTCTGTTTTACATTGCCACGGGTGCTAGTGTTTTTGAAAATGCGTGGAAACGGTTGCCCACTGTACTTCTCGCACGTCGTCTGCTCAACGCTCGGACAAACCCATTTGCGCGAGAGGTGTGCCCCCAACTCATTACTAATTAGGAATTTGATGTTAGGGTTTGACGGCCCTTGTAGATTCATGAGAGGTTGTCCGCTCGCCACACAGTGTTGAAGCGATTCAAGTCCTCTTAGATGTAAGTCCCTCTTACTATTAGACACCAGCAGAGTAGTTGTTTGGTCCCAATCGATTTTGTGCTTAGTACTCATGCGGTGGGTGGCGATGCTGTTTGCTTCATACTCGTTTCTTACATCAGCCATATGTTGTTTCACTCGAGTGTGGAGTCCTTTTCGTGTTTCTCCTACATGAACTGCCTCGCACCCACCGCATGGTGCACAATATACTCCCACTGGCGTGTCGTGAACTTTTTCCAGCTCCTTTTCCATCTCATGTTTTTCTTGAGATCTTACATATTTCACTCCTGGATCTTCCCGATGTTGACTTAAGAGCATTGATTTCAGGTTCTTCCCTTTCTTCATGTAAGTCTTGAAGCCCTCTTCCTTCAGGAAACGTTGCACTTGTTCGCTCACGCCTCTCACAAAGGTAAGTCCAATTCTGGGTGTTCCCCACCCAGAACACCCAGAATCTTATCTTTTTGTGTACACCAAATACTAGACGACAGTCGCAACCTAGGCAAAGAAATAAATTGGGAGTAGCCGATGGTGCAAAAATCTGCACTAAGTTCAGCCTAGCAGCATTTTGCACCACAGCAAACACTATTATGGGATTACAAGATTACATGTATACACAGTCTGTGCAGGTAGCTCCGGTTTTGGCTTGACTCAGATCCTATTGGACAAAGTCAACCATTAACGTAAGGAAAGCATATTTGGATGAAAGTGAAAACGAAATTTTAAAAATAATTTCAGCAAACAAATAATGGAGAATTCTTATTATGAAAGTTTACATTGCGAACGGGAACTGCTCGTTCGTTTCGCACTACACTCATTTTCAAAAAGTTAGATATTCGTATACGAAATATCTAGCCAATTTTCGACAGCATGTAATCAGTAGATGCTAGCACCGTTATTCATCTGTGTTCTTCAGGCTTCAACTTCAGTTCTTTTTCTTCTCACTACTACATCGTCGTATGTAGTTTCGAAATTTGGTGCTTGCATAATGACGCCGTTCATTCCAATGCTTCCAGAGCCAAGCGCCTAAAGTCTCTGCTGACTAGATGACCAATTTCCGGGGTGCGATGGTCTTTGCAAATTCATAATTTTGGCATCTATTCATGTGCGTTCTTGGATAGCAAGTCCTGGCAAGTGCAAGCCATTCTTCGTGTTTAAAACCAAGAGAGTTTTAGTATTTCTCCAGTTAAAAGGAAGTTCAGAAGCCATGCAGTGGGTGAACATGAAAGAAGGAGTTTATAAGTTTCATAATATGAGAGAAGCCACAAACGTCAGGACGAACGGATAGTTCAATAACGTAAGGAGGAAAGGAAATGTTATGACAAAATGTAACGGAGATGTTTACCTGATTCTGCCATTTTGGATGAATTACGATCACTATAACATCTTAGTGGCGACAACAGATGTTCAACATGCTCGATTTTAGATGCGATAAACCTGATGAGCCCGGTGGCCATACGTTACCATAATTATTATTGAGATTCCACGGATTCTGAGCTAGGAGTTTAAATATCTCTAGTATTCTTGAAGATAATTTAATTCAGTTTAGCTCACCAGTAGGGGACAATTTCACAACACTTTAGAATGGCGATGAGTTCTACCTAATAAACAAACAGGTAGACAAAACGTGTTTTAATTCTGCCGCCATACGTTCAGAGGATTGAGACTTTCTGATGGATAAGCTACTCGAGATGAACATTTCACTTTTTTGACATTGGAAAGACAATTAGTGGATAGCACTAAAATTAGAACTTTGCCCAGCTTTTAGCAAGTGTCTTTTTCCTTGCTTAACCCCTTCACAACAAGGGATGAAATGCATTGTGGTAGTCGTGCTAGCAAGCCTAACCAGGTACTGACATACATTTGTAGCACTACCATTGCAGTCTGTAAGCTCTCCGAACTTTTGCGCCGGCAAGTGCTGGGTTGTATTTGGATGCTGGTCTCAAAGGGGTTAAAACTTGAAAAATGAACAGTTGGCGTTAGCAAATGAATAGCATTGCTTTTCGTCTAAAACCTGTGGAGTTCTTTCAATATTATGGTAATTTTACGGACCACTGTTTAGTCTACAGCCTCGCACTACCACTAAATAGAGGTACTCTAGTTCCTCCTGTAGTCCTAGAATGGTGCAGAAATCAAGAATCGTACTTATACTTACCTATAATATGAAATACTGCTTGCCATCCAAAATGTTCTAGTACTATTGAACCAATGCTTCCAGAAAATATGGTACTGAAACAACATATTAAACTGCTGTTACAACACCAAACTTTTCTAAAAATATTGGAGGGAAGTTGATCAATCGTCATACCCTAAATGAACTCCGGATGCTACTGAACTATAAAATAATGTACGCTCCTGTTCTACAAGTCTTTGGGAAGACAGACTTGTAACGCTAGGAAAATGAACACCTGCAAATTAAACAAAGCGAATTACAATTGTGCATCACAGTTTCCCAATTTTTATTTACATGCGATAAGATACAGTTTGTCGACCAACATGAAACCCTATTTTGGAATTAATTATGGCCAACAATGTTACAGGAAAGCAGCTTGTAAAATTGTTAAAATACTTACAGTAACCTTGGGTTGGTGGGAGAACGGGGGGAGGGGGGGGGGGGGGGCGGGGAGACGAAGAAACAAAGAATTTTCTTCTGACCAAAATGCCTTGGAGGTCCATTTTCCCTGAACAACAAACTTACGACTTTACCCTCCTTTTGAGAATGCATTCTTTTTTTTTTTTTTTAATTAGATTATTTCTTAATTTTGTCACTGTCAGATTTAACAATTTATGCATTCTACCATAAATTACCTCGGGTGTTACAATAATAAAACCGTACACCAACTTAATGTAATGTTTGTACATAAAACTGTTCATGGCCACTGTCAGGATTGTCCAGAAAATTACACGTAATAGGGAAATGTACAAAAACTTCTTGGCCAGTCTTCTATGGTACTCCACAGTAATGATAATCTTCTACTAACAGAATACTGTACCAAGATTTGGCGACCATTTTTTGTTGGCGGAGGAGGGGGGGGGGTTGTAACATTTACGAAAAAACGGATAACTGTTTGATACAGTGGTAATTGAAACATTATAAAATTCAAAATACACTTTACCACCACAGCAGAACACTTCAGAGTTCCCTATAGGCTAAATTTTCGGCGAGTCGTATAGCACTACATCTTACCACAATCGCCTGCTAGCAAACATTCGAAACTCTGCCCTAGTCTGCTGTACTACTAATCTTTGTCGTCAACAAAACTCGGAAAAATTCCGGAAAAAATTTACCGCACACTTTCACAATCAAAACAACAGCTTTGTCCTGCGAATTTTCGATAGCTTGGGCTGCTATCTTCTTCGGGCCTCAAGGAAATAGTTCGGACTTTCTACATTTTCCACTCAGTACGACGAACTATCGCATTTGAATTTGGCTGGCAATGTTGCCTCCTGCCTGACAGGAGGCAACATTGCCAGCCAAATTCAAATGCGATAGTTCGTCGTA
>JAHWFP010054687.1:22604-32819 GCA_023313725.1 Lithobius niger | reverse complement strand
TACGACGAACTATCGCATTTGAATTTGGCTGGCAATGTTGCCTCCTGCCTGACAGGAGGCAACATTGCCAGCCAAATTCAAATGCGATAGTTCGTCGTACTGAGTGGAAAATGTAGAAAGTCCGAACTATTTCCTTGAGGCCCGAAGAAGATAGCAGCCCAAGCTATCGAAAATTCGCAGGACAAAGCTGTTGTTTTGATTGTGAAAGTGTGCGGTAAATTTTTTCCGGAATTTTTCCGAGTTTTGTTGACATTATGGCGTTTCACAGTACGAAAATTAACGATGTTTTTAAAAATCTTTGTCGTGCTTTCAATCTGGGTACCCCACATTTATCCAAAGTGACGCCCATTTCTGGCCTAACCAGATGGTCGATGTTGCAAAGTTTGGGTTAGCTATGTTCATCGCGGTTTATCATTAAGCTCAAAGCGCTTGAGGCCAGACACTCCAAAGCTCGGAGATGGCTGTCCTTCAAAACATTTGTTTTAAGCAAGATTTTTTTCTACTCCCACGCAATGTGATGTGATGACTTTCTTGCGTGTTAAGCGACGACGTTTTTGCGGTCCATCTTGAAGACAGCACTAGCATGTTCGGTAAGCCTCACGTGAAGTTGCCTTCAGTTTTCCCCACATAGATAGCGTCGCTGGAACTGCAACGAATCCCATAAAGTACTCCTCTTTCTGAGAAAGGTGGGACCAGGCGGACAGGACAAGAGGTTTCGGGGGTTGGGGAGGAGGGGGTGGGGGGATGCCGGTCTGGCCCAGGAGGAGGAGGGGGGGGGGGAGAGCTGGACTTGCTATTCGTTCCATAACGTAGACTTGGGAGTGGGACAGGGACGGGGGACCAGGAGTCGGAAGTGGAGGGGGAGTCTGGCTGTGGCGTACGTCTCGGTCGAAGCAACTTTTTCAAATTAGATGGATACCGATAAACAAGATTTTGCAGGCCCTCTTGTCTGGCCGGATGAAAATTGTTTCTATTGCCTCGTAGAAATATATACAATACCAGTAAATCTGTTGCATTCTTCCCTGAAGGATGCTGTTCTCGCTGGAGTTTTTAGGTAGTCTAAAATGGCCAGTTGTGTAACCTGTCTGCACATGCGCAGCCCCTCTATAAAAGCATTCAGGCGAGACAGCCTGCCATTTTTTCCCTCTTGAATTACCAGTGGTAACTCAAAAGAGGGGTGGTAGGGTGGGTACAGGGACTGTATATTTCCTACTAGGTAACAGAAATAATTTTCAGCCAGCCAGGCAGAAGTGCTGGCAAAATCTCGTTTGTACTTGCCGTCCGGAAATATCCAATACCTGTAAATTTGTTGAATTTGCAGGAGACCTCGTCAATGCAGGTGGTGGGCACCCTATGACGAGTACCCTAAGGTTACGAGCTGGCATCCCCAAAAAAGATAACACTTCTCCCTTTATTGAAAACAGAAAATAGGCGATTAGGATCTCTTTCATAAAAGGTTCTGGGCCTTGTTTTTAAAGATGAGTCTTGCTTCTGCTTCAGGACATCAGTCTTGTCGGTGTCTATTTTCAGTGCTTAAGGGGGTTGGACGACATGTCTGGAGCGAAGATGGGTCCCAGAACAATGCAATCCAATTTCTTGAGTCGACATCTCCCTGGAGTAATGGTTTGTGAAGACTAGACTTATCGGGGAGGCTGCATGTGGAATTTCATTGAAGCCAATGTTGCTGTGGAAGATCCAAGAAGCCGGAATTGTCTCGAATTCATGTGCTGTGACTCGAAGTTGTTGTCAGTGCAATCAATGTTGAGGTAATTGTGAGTGCAGTGGTGACAGATATGACCGAAGTTGCAATCACGGCTGCAGAGGTGAGTCTGAAATCCAGTCTGACGGGGGGAGGAATAAATGATTGCAACCTTTGCAGAATTCGTGGTTCTTAATCTTTTTGATGAGCAGAGTAGTGCCCGTCCGGGACAAAAGGGGATGTTCGGGTTCGCTTCCGATAATGTTTGTGAGGGCAGGGATAACAATCGGTTGAGATGGCTCCCATGGTCTTGGTCTTAGCCCGAAAGGAGGTTCTTGGTCTCGGGTGGGACAGCAGCTAAGTTTACATAGAAGAAACATCAGGTGGGATCAACTGACAAAGCTTGAATCTCGCTAAAACGAGGACTCGATGCCAGTGGGGTGAGAAAGATAGTTTTGCGGGTAGGAAGGTTCAGGAAGCAGTATTCTAGGAGTTCGTAAGATGCTTTCATGAGACCATTGATGACTATGGATGGGTCCCAGTGTGGAAAAGTCCGCTGAGTGGATGGGGGTTCGACTGCAAACACTTGATGAGGGAAGAGATGCGTTGAGGTTGCTGCTTTGAAGACAGAATTTGTATTGGGGCAGATCCGTGACTAGGACAGAGGAACCTTTTAATCTTTCTTTGAATGAGTTGTTTAGGAAGTTCAGAATGTCTAGTGGAGAGAGAATGATTGGATTGGCTTTCCTTCTGTTACACTGATGACACCAGTGTTTCCAGTAACTGTCGTGGATCATGTTAGTTGAGTCTCTGATTGCTTTCCTTGCAAGTCTGGGTGCTTTATTTTCAAAAATTTCAGCCTCATTGTTGTGTCAGATGGATGTCTTTACAGACCATGTCATAGTGAAGATCTGTGTGGAGCGTGGGTTAGTGGTGGGATTTAGTCTGCTGATTTGGCTTGATTTCTTCATCTGTTGTGCAAGTAATGTAGACTTGCAGGGCTGTACCGGACGAAGGTCAGGAAGAGTTGTCTCTCATTGGTGAGAATGACAAAGTTCCTGATTAAAGGCCATGTTGTAGTTGGGTGGAGCGAGTAATTTGTTGAAGGAGCCACATTTGGAATGCATTGGAACAATAACAGTTGTTGTTCGTGAGTGAAAGATTCGTAAGATGATCATGGAAGAAGTGGTTGCGGACGAGCTTCAAATGATAATCGGCGAAAAATGACAATGTTATAGGGCCTCTGACAATTGGCAACGATCTGGATTATGCTGTAACGATCATCGGCGAGGAACAACAGGGGATGGAAATGACGAGGGTTGGGAGCTACTTCGACCGTTGTGAGGGCCAACTGGCTGCAAAGGACGTTGTAACTGACAGTTGGTGGATTGAAACTGCAGCAGACAGTCAGTGAAGGACAGAATGCAGCAAAGGCCGGAGAGCAGCAGAGCTGTAAACAGACATCCGGCTTTAAACAGAAGGTATTCAAGTAGTGAAGGGTGAATGTTTGGAGCCCGCAAATGATTGACAGCGAGGGACAGCAAACTTGAAACTACGAGCGGCAGGAAGCTGCAAAGGGCAGTCGACGATGCAGGGAAAGGATATAGATTAGGCTACGTTACCTTAGCAAAAATACATCCAGTGTTTCAGTGTTGTCCAGCAACGAAGTCTCGACATCGGTCCGAAGCTGCAGTCTCGCCGCTACGCTCATTACGATTGTAATGGCGTTTCACTCACGTCCGATAGCTCAGGGTTTACTAGTCCATCATACCTGGCACATCGGTTTTAGGCCCTAGCTTAAAGTAAATCCTATCTGGTTGACTATTCTAAGCTGCTGCCGCTCACACGTCTTGTTACCGAGAGAGCGGCACGACAACACACTGCACGTGTCACAACAATATCGTGCCTCACTGACTTTGCAGTCTGGGCACGATCCGCCAAAATGTTTGGCGCCATTTTCCAACAGAATCCCCCACTCGTGTCCAGGCTGCAGCAAAACCCGAGTGGAGTCTCACTCTCACTAGTGAGGGGTTTGCCTTTTTTCTGAGACAGACTCTTCTGGAGGTCTTGTCGACTTCTGTCCCGGACAATTGCGTGTCGACCTCTTCATTTGCTTTACCTCTTTGAAATGCTCCTTATCTTGCAGAGACATCTCCTTCTGATTGTCCGGAGTGGCTTTTGCCCAGCGTGTCATGTAACTCCTGTGGTCAACATGTGGCCTCAGGTTTGCTCCTCCGTCCTTGACCCACTCGATGGTCAAAAGGTTGTACCTCTCTGCGAAATCGTTCGCCAACCCTGGAGATGGTTTTGCTCAGCGATGCAAGCAAAAATGGCAGTCCCTACTAACCCAAAAGTAGGCGAGCGACGTTGAAAATGAAGCGGGAAAAAGACAGACGGAGAATTCCGTGGCCACCATCTTGTTTTTTGTTGTTCGTGTCGGGAATCTCTCCCCGATTGGGTGCTCTGGCCACGGATAAACTCAGACGAAGCATCTTCTACAAGCTTTTCGGGATTTATTCACCTTTCCAAACATTACACACAGAACAACTGTCGGCGGACGGGAAATCGCGCACCATGCGCTGCCTCCAGGTCGTGCCTCGAGTCTCTCTCTAAGCTCGCTCTCTAAGGACAACTGTCCCAGCGAGGAGGGTGGCACGGGAGGGAGCGCTGCCTCGCGACATTCTCCCCACCCCCGAAAAATGGCCTCTGGACATTTACCAAGAAAACAATACTGATACAGAGTAACGGAAACTAATGGCACCCAAGATCTAGGTAACAATTCTCAACTGACAACAGGTCAAATTAGTGCCACAGTTTAACTACATTAGGCCAGGTGCATGCACACAGTTCGTAACTATCCTGCCAGGACTATAAATTTAAGGATAGAACAATTACAAGATTAACGGAATCCATTAATTCTAGAAACGTTTGCTACACACAGTTGACATGGACTAATCTAAAAATTCTCTCACATGCAAGTGCCAACACCTTTCTTCTCACACAAGCTACTTAAAACCAATCGCCAGCAACAACAACTCTTACTAGTTGGGGAAAACAAACTTAGTGCCAGCTGCACAGATTCAGCTCAAAAGATGTTGTAGGGAAGGACAAACTCTACGAGGCTACATCGGCCAAGGTTCACAAGGAGCAGGCTACACCGTAGTTTTTTGTGTCAGACCAAACCCAGCTTCATTACCTGTCTAAGGCTTAGGCTACATAGCAAACGCAAAGTGTGAGTTTACCACAGCAAACCTCTAACCGACCACCATACAGAAAACCTTTTCATGGCGTTGGACACAGCACAGGGGAAAAAGAAAACGTTGAAGGGGTACAAGACAAAACTGAAACCAAACATTCACATTTCACATCTCCAATTTGGATTGCATTAGGCAGTACACATAAGCTAACTAAAGTCTGTCGGCATAAGGCCAGTCAATCTCTGGTAACTCACTGAACGGCAGCGAGTCATCATCAGCGCAGGCAACTAACCAGACTTTCTGGGCTGCTTTTGTCTTAGGTGCTCTCTTAGGCAGAGCACGTTTACGCCAGCTAGGCAAGACAAAATTCACCTTGTACCTCGCAGGGGTAGCACGTTTGCGAGCTGAGCGGCGCAACACCACTCTGTGAAACACTGTCGTCATCACTCTCAGGGGAAAGTGCACCAGGTTCACTCGAAGAACGAACCTCACTTGGTGAAACTGCGGACAGTCTGCTTTGAATCACTAGCGGGGGTTCCACCCCAACCACGGACAGTTTATGGTTGTTAGCACCCGAAGCAACGGACAGTTTATCACTTGGGGCGGGTGTATACGATCTCACGAGAGGGGCACTTGGAGTGAAATTCGGGTCAGGATACACAGGCGGGCGTTCCTTCACCATGTTGAGGCACCCATTCGAATCCAATGTCGTCATGTTGAAAACGTGGCACTCTCGCTGGTCTTCAGGATCGCTGATGTGAACGACGTCGTAAAGAAACTGGGTCTTTCTTTCCACAACACGATAAGGACCAACGAAGTCTGGAAGAACGGGAAATTTGCCCCGAAGCATCTGGACCCTTAACTAGAGAGACACGCACCTTGACAAGGGAACCGATGACGTAGTTGGTGATGCCGGGGAGGTCGGGAGTGGTTTGAACAGTGTACGTCTTCCCTCCTTGCACAGCATCGGCAGGGTCGGCGGAGGTTGTGTCAACGTCGCCGAGTTGAAATCTGGTTTCGGGAAAGAAGGCATCACCCACGACAAGAGTTGCCATGAACGTGTCTTGTTAGAAGCGTTGACGGCGAAGCTCCTCCGACGTGATGACGGGAACGAGAGGTACGGAGTTACCAGCCGAATCGGGAGGTTCTTCTTCTTCGTTCTCAATTTCTTCACCACCTTCCTGGTAAGTCTCCATTGTCATCGGGTCAAAGTAAGGCTCAATGTCAACGACGTTAACCACACGAGTGTCGTTTGGTACATCCAGGCTCTGGACTCTGGACGTCAAGTCGGACAGCATTTTCACGATTCAGTAGGGGGCTAGGTAGACTGGCGCCAGTTTCTTGGTGACTTCTTTCGCGGTGCAGGACTGGACGTGCGATCTGATCTTCACCAACTGACGAAGCTTGTAGTGGACATTACGACGTTTGCGGTCGTACACAAGTTTCGCTGATCGCGCTGCTTCAGCAAGGTGAGCGCGAGCCATATCTCTTGCTTCAGTCAAGTTTCGCTGGTGGGTCTCCAGGTACTCTTGCTGCGACTGCGTGGGTGGCTTGGGGGGTAGGCAGACGAGCTTTGTTGGATTCCAAGGATCACGACCATGTTGCAGGAAGAAGGGTGTGTGGCAGTGGGGAGTGGTACGAAGAGCGAACTCCAGATTTGGCAAGAGTGGGCCCCAGGCAGAATGGTGTTTGTTCACGAAGGTGCGCAAACAGTTCTTTAAGGTGCAGTTTACGCGTTCCGTGGCATTCGTCTGCGGGTGGTAGGCCGTAGTCTTCTTCAGCTGGAACCCGGCGATGACGGAGAGCTCATTAAGAAGACGCGAAGCGAAGACAGGGCCATTGTCCGAGATCAACAACTTTGGTGGGCCGTTGTTCTGGATCACGTGTCGAAACAGGTGAGTCGCCACCGTTCTGCCAGTGCAGTGACGGGTGGGGATAAACCACATCCACTTCCTGAAGTAGTCTATGATAGAAAGGACATACTTGTTTCCTCCGGTAGTGTCAGGCATGGGACCAACAAAATTGATACCGACGTGGGAGAAAGGTTCAGTTGGGATGACCAGTGTCAGGAGACCTTGCTTGATTTGGTTCGAAGGCTTGGAGATCTGACAAGCGTGGCAGGAACGAACGTACTTCTTCACATCGCGGAACATGCCGGGCCAATACCCAATCGAGCGAAGCCTTGCCATGGTCTTCTCGACGTCTTGGTATCCTGCTGTCTGACGATCGTGTTGATCGGCAAGAAACGAGTGACGAAGCTCGTAGGGAACGTAGAGCCGATAGCGACTTTTTGGATTATCACGGTTACGAACACTTCTGTCAACATAGTACAAAAGTTCATCATCCAAGACGAAATCACGAAGAACTTGCTTCACGCGGCATTCGGTGATCTTCTTGCCAGTTCTCGTAGGCGAGGTCAGAATGGTCAGGACGAGCTGAATCGCGGGATCCTGCTGTTGAAGGACACGAAGTTCCTGGCGATCGACGATCAGAAGCTGTGGCTGTACTCGGATTCGATAGGCAGGAAGTGGAGCACGGGAAGTGGAGACTCCTGAGCGGTGTTGCACATCGAAGTCAAACACTTGAAGACGAAGTGACCAACGAGCAGTGCGACCAGTGTTCTTGTGGTTCGACAAGGCCCATTAAGTGCCTGACAGTCTGTCAAGAGGGTGAACCTGGTTCCCTCCAGATAATGACGCCAGCGTTCAATAGCAGACACTGCGGCAAGCGCCTCTTCTTCAAAAATTGAGAACTTCTGTTCCGTAGCACTCAATGTCCGGCTGTAGAACTCAATGACGCGAGGTTTTCTGTCCTTGACTTGGGACAACATGGCTCCAATCCCAAAATCCGACGCATCACTTTCAACGACGAAGGGAAGCGAGTAGTCCGGAATCTGCAGACATTCCGACGAGAGAATCTTGTCCCTGACAGCGGAGAAAGCTGTCTCACACTCCGTTGACCAGACGAACTTGGTGTTCTTGTGAAGGAGCATGGTGAGGGGCTTCACAATGACTGCGTAATCGTTGACAAACTTCCTGAAATAGTTGCAGAGGCCAAGATATCGCTGAAGAGACTTGACATCTTTGGGACGAGGGTACTTCGACAAGGCAACAGTGTGCTCTCCCTTGATAAGAATACCTTGAGCACCGATGGTCAGGCCTAGGATGATCATCAAAGGCAGGCAGAAGTTACACTTCGAGCGCTTGAGTGTAAAACCGTGCTGACGAAGGCGATGAAAGACCTTGCGGATGGCGCCCAGATGTCCTTGCCAGGTTTCCGTCACGATGATGACATCATCAACATATACCATACATACGGTACCAACGAGGTCTCCCAGGGCGAGGGTGATGGTGCGCTGAAACTCAGCGGTCGAATTCTTCAGCCCAAAAGAAAGCACTTTTCAGCGGAATGACCCACGGCTGCAATTGAATGTAGTAGTCTTTAGCATCTTCGGCCAAAGGTATCTGGTGAAAACCACTTTCACCGTCTAAAACCGAGACGTAGGCCTTCCCAGACAAAAATTCAAGGACTTCTTTAACGTTAGGAGGCGGGTAACCATCGGTCTTTATCTGCGAGTTCAACCAACGGTAATCCATAATCGGACGATAGCCACCATCTTTCTTCCGCTTCATGAAGAAGGAAGAGCCCCACTCGCTGACTGAGGGTTCAATCTTGTCTTCAAGGAGAAATTGGTCGACCATCTTGTTCATCTCGGCGCGCATGGCTGGAGACTGGCGACGATACTTCTCGACCCTTGGCTGCGGAGTACTCTTGAACTCGATCTTGTGTTCACGAAGCTTGGTGCGACCCGCCTTGCCTGGAAAAAGATCGGCGTTCCTCCAGCAGCGTGTCGAGTTTGAGGAATTGCTGAGGAGTCATAACGTTGAAGGTGGAAGACTCCGAATCGGCGGAAGGAGCAATTTGCCAAACCGGCTGGGAGTGGTGGCGTGCTCCTGTAATCCAGCTACTCGGAGGCCTGAGCCGGAGGACGGTTTGAGAGAGGGAGTCCTGTTGGGCACGGTCCTATGTAGATCGGGCGTCCACGCTAAGCACGGTATCGAGATGGTTGTCCCCGTTCGGGCGCCACGATGTCGGGAATCTCCCTCCGATTGGGTGCTCTGGCCACGGATAAGCATCTTCTACAAGCTTTTCGGGATTTATTCACCTTTCCAAACATTACTTTCAGAACAACTGTCGGCGGACGGGAAATCGCGCACCATGCGCTGCCTCCTGGTCGTGCTTCGAGTCTCTCTCTAAGCTCGCTCTCTAAGGACAACGGTCCCAGCGAGGAGGGCGACACGGGAGGGAGCGCTGCCTCGCGACATTCGTAGCGATAAAGGTCACGAAGACGAAAGACAGATTCTGGGGCCAAAAGATTTCAAATGCTGTTGAAGCAAGATTTCAAGTGTCAGATGGACATTTAAATTGAAATTTGTGTAAAAGTGAACAACCAGAAGTGACATTTGAATGTGTTCAAATTTTTCAAAAGTGAAAACAAATTGACTGACGAGACTTAACGACCGAGACGGAATGGCGCCAGCTCAAGAAATGAACGACAGTCACGTGTTTAAAGTAAACAAACATGCCGAGATGAGTAAATTAAAGAAATTTTAATTGGATGAGCGGCTGCAGAGCTGTGACAGCAGTCAGTCAAGGACTCCAGGCAGAAAAGGACAAATGTGTCCAGGGAGCTGTGATGATTGTCTAGCGAGGGTCAGCAGCAGCAAAGAATGAAAGTCGGAGGATGGAAGGAGCTACGATGATGGTTGGTGAGGGACAGCAGGCAGCGAAAGACGAGGGTTTGAAGGAGCTGAGATGAATGTCGGCAAGGCACGGCAGCAGCGAAGGACGAAGGTCCGAAGGAGCAGCGATGATGGTTGGAGAAGGACAGCAGGCAACGAAGGACGAGGGTCCAAAGGAGCTGTGATGATTGTCGATGAGGGACAGCAGTCAGCGAGGGACAGCTGGTGACGAAGGTTTGAAGGAGTTGCGGCGATTGTCGACGAAGGACAGCAGCAGCAAAGGATGAAGGTCCTAAGGGGCTGCGATGAATGTTGGCGAGGGACAGCAGGCAGCGAAGGACGAAGGTCCGAAGGAGCTGCGATGATATTTCGTAATGGACAGCATGCAGAGAAGAACGAAGGTCCGAAGGATCTGCGATGAGTGTTAGCGAAGGACAGCAGGCAGCGAAGGACGAAGGTCCGGAGGACCTGCGACGAGTGTTAGCGAGGGACAGCAGGCAGCGAAGGACGAAGGTCCGGAGGAGCTGCGATGATATTTGGTAATGGACAGCATGCAGCGAAGGACGAAGGTCCGAAG